>JZKD02S1417223.1:0-11164 GCA_000966675.3 Picea glauca
TGGGCTTGATCTTCCCCTGGGCAGACTCCATACCCTGGCCTTGATCTTTCCCTGATTTTTCTCAATACATGTTTTCCGTCATTTGCAATAGTTTGATTGAAAGAGGACACCTAGATGACGGCAAGCATGTATTGAGAATAATCATGGTTTCAATGTCATTACGTTCTATGCTCAGGTACTCTTGGGATTCAATTTGTCTGCAGATCTTCCAGATATATAATCATGGTTTCAATTTGTCTGCAGATCTTCCCAGATATATAATCATGGTTTCAATTTGTCTGCTCATGATTCATTGATGGAGCCTTAGTACATGTGTGCCTTATGTGCATAAATGGGTGGTATTTTCCATATTTTCCATTGATGCACTCTTAGTACATTGCAATGTTTCACTATAGTTATGTCGTATTTTGATGTTCCTTAATGGTTATATCACATGGCGAAGTTTATTAAGGGTTATAATTTAAGAGGTTTTACTTGAAGTTTATAGTATGGTTCTTTAATGTTACAACATATGATTCATTTCAATGGTGATAATTTAAGAAGCAGATATAGTAGGTATAGTCTTACCATATTTATGATTATATTTTTGTTTAGAAAAAAGGGGACTTGGCGTTGACTTCCAACTTTCCTTTTTGCAACTTAAACATTATGCCATTCCTTTTCAATCCACTTTATGTTTTCAATCCATTGAATAAGTGATTCCTCATAGGACTTACAAAGTGGGCACCTACATCGACTTGACCAACTCTTCTTTTGGGCTTGACCAACTCTTCATGACATCCTATAGGATCTATAGCAATCAACTTGTAGCTATACAACTCGAATCTTCTTCATCTTGTAACATGCATATTTGTAGCAATGGACTTGTGGTATTGGTAGTGCATGGATTTGTAGCATATGGATTTGTGGCCTTATAGCACTCTGATTTGTTACAAAGGACATAAAACATTCTTCAATTTGTAATTTAAGTAAAAAAATACAATAAATTCCCTTAATGTATCAACATAAATCAAATAAATGCTAATATATGTGATAAAGAAAACCTTGGAAGAAATATCCCAATTCAGGTGAGGTAAAGATTAGAATGAGGGTAAATTAGGTAAAAAGGATGGAAAGAGGAAAGCATACATAAAAATATAAAAAATAGTGATTTTTCAAAACCCTCCAGCAAACATTAAGATACAAGGAAGTAGTCTAGTCTTTTATCCAAACCCTTTTATTTGAATAAGTCAACCTCAAATTCATAGGTTCAATATCGTATAGACCCCCATATTCTAATACCTTAGAAAGAACTTAGACAAAATATCAACTTGGGAAGAAAGGCCCTAGACTTCTTGACAAACCAAAGAGAAGTTTAGGTTTCCACAAAAATAACATTCTCCATCTTCATCCAAACCCCCTTAAAACAAAATTCCTCGTAGCTATCTATCAATATATGTTCCATATATATTCAAGTTTGTCAAGTCATTTCCTAGCTACAAGAAGGGAGAAACGATATCTAGGGCCCAAATGTGCTTGTACCCTAGACATCCTTCTCCTCAAAGACTAAATCCTAAGGCCCAAATGTGCTTGCACCTTAGTGTTTAGACTCTACCTCTTGGTTTCAAGTAGATCAACCTTCAACCTTGGATGCATTTGAAAATCCATATCCCTAGAATAGTAAAGGCACTAATCTAGAGGAAAATTGTGTTGTGAAAGTGATTGATAAAACCTATTTTCCAACTATCTCAAGTGTTCTACTAACTCTACTAACTCTAACCCTAGAAAACTTGTAATATTTCATGTTGTTGTTATAAAATTCTACTACAACCATCTAAAACTACATAAAATTGTTGCATACATTCATCTAAAGGTGGCTTAACTCACTCAAAAATCACCTTTAACCCTTGGATTATATTCTATTGGTTATATGCTTACTTTTCATGGTCAATTGTGGTATTTATGAGCACCAATTATTGATGTTTTTACAAATCATTTATTGTTGTTATATAATTGTTTACTGCTGCAAATTTGTAACAACCATTGTTGATCTAGATTTATGAGCGGAACGAAATGAACACAGATCTATAACATTAACACAAAGATATAGTGAACAATAACATAGATACAATGAAACTTAACTTCTATTCAATAAAAATCTGTTGAAACTGTAAAATGTAGAATGAAATAATCTTGCTTGAATGGTGGTAGCTAATTTCTTAAAAGAGATGTGGCAGCTACGTGCATTCGCCTAAGTACATTACAATGAGGCTTTTGTGCCTTTTTAGCATCCAAAAGTAATCAAAAAACCCTAGACATCCAAAAACCTAACCCTAGGAGATGAAGTGCCAAAAGTCATGTGGGCCCCGATGGGGTAAGTTGGTACATCAACTTCTCGGGGCAAGTTCCCTTGACTTGTGTGTCCATGATCTGATCAATGGATGTATTTTTCATGCAATCAGGATTGAGCTATGTCAGTTTCAATATTTTTGTTATCTCTGAGATGTCCAATAATGGTGGAAAGTATGGTCAAAGGCAGTCCACATTAAACATTGGGTGCAAGCCAAGGAAGGGGGGAATGTTGAGCTCAAAATCATTGTCACCCATAGCCTTGCTGATGATGTAAGGTCCATAGTAGAGTGTACAAATCTTCTGACAAGGTCCTGTAAGGCGTTCTTTCTACAAGTGAAACCAAACTTTATCTCCCACCTAAAACTTGTGTGGCACCCAATGTTGATCATGGGGTTGCTTGTAATTGGCATTGGATTTATGCAAAATATCCCGAACTTGTTGGTGGATGTGATTGATTCTTTCAATGAACCGGGTGGCTTTGTTGACGTTGGTTTGATCATGGGATGATTCAGCCTGTGTGGATGCAAGGGGTAGTGCAACATCCATGGAACCCAATGGTTGAAATCCCAACCCCACTTAAAAGGGGATGTGGCTGGTGGAGCTATGTATGTATATGTTGTAACTGTGATAAACATAGGGAAGACTCTCATCCCATGTGCACAAATGCTTGGAATTGTACATGCGTAGGATATGCATGGTCACCCTATTGACGACCTTGGTTTAGCCATTTGTTTGGGGGTGGAAGGCAGTGAATTTGGTGAGCTTGGTGTCCAGCCGTGACCAAAGGCTCGACCAAAATGTGTTGAGGAACCGATTGTACCGATTTGAGGTGATGGTTTATGGTATTCCAAAATGTACCCACTCTCATTCAAAGAAGATCTTGCAAGTGGCCTTCGTTGTGATAATCTTCTTGCATGCAGCGATAATCACCATCTTGGAAAATCGATTAACAACCACAAAACACAATCATTTCCCTGCTTGGTTGAAGGAAGGCCCAGCATGTATTCCATCGATATGGATTCCCAAGTCTTGTTGGGAGTAGGAAGAGGGGTGTACATGCCTTGTTTCTTAATGGTTGGTTTGGAAATGGCGCAGGCTATGCAGGACCCAATATACTTGCTAACATCATGTCAAAGTTTCGGCCAATAGAAATTTTGTTGCAACACTGCCACTGTCTTTTCTATGCCAAAGTGTCCTGACACCCGTCTATAGTGAGATTCCCAAATCATCTTTGCTCACTCGCTTGATGGGACGAAGAGATGGCCCGGATGGCACAACAAACCGTTCTGAAGATGGAAATCGGTGACAATTGTGTGTGTGCCCAGCATATGGTAGGTAGTCGTGAAGTCAAGATCTCTCTCATAGAGTTGCATCCATCCAGAGGTCTCATGTTTGCAGGAGTGTAGCGTTGTGGTTAGTGATGCAATTAGAGGTTGAATGAGGAAGTCATTGATGTGGTTGGTGCTCCCTATATTATACTTGATGTTGAGATGGAATTGTTACAAGTATGTGGACCACTTATGATGGCGGTCATTCTACAATTTTCCTTGTGTCTGCAATATGAATTGCAAAGGCTTATGATCAGTGTGGATGATTGTCTCCTTCTCGAGAATGTAATGCCTCCATTAGTGGCAGGCTTGTAAAATGGAGTACATTTCTTTGTCATAAGTGGGGTACTTACAGACTGTATCTGACAGTGTCTCACTATGATAGGCCACAAGATATTTGTTCTGAGTGAGAAATGGGCCCACAACATAGTCTAAAGCATCTATCTCAATCTCAAAAGGTTGTTGTAGGTAAGTAATGAAAGCATCGAGGTTAAGCACAAGCGTTGCTTCAAATCATCAAACGCTTTATGTTGCAACTGACCCCACATGAAATTTTCCTTTCCACCACCCCCGGTCACTTAGCTAAAGGCCCATGCAATATGGGAGAATCCCAACACAAACCTACGATATAAATTGGCAAGGCCTAGGATGCTTCGAAGCTCAGTGAGAGTGTTCAGGGATGTCCAGTCACAAATGACCTAGATCTTGGTTGGATCAACATGCACCCCATTCTCATCAACAATGTAGCTTAGGTACAGGACCATGTTCATGTCAAAGGAGAATTTTTCCAAATTTGCATATATCTTGTGTTGCCACAGAGTGTGCAGAACCTATTGAATATGTTGCAAGTGTTCTGCCCAATTATTTTTGAAGATGAGAATTTCATCCAAATAAAATACGATAAAAGAATTTGTGAAAGGCCACAAGATATCATCCATCATCCTCATTAAGGTTGTTGGGGAATTTTTCAAGCCAAAGGGCATGAACAACCATTCAAAAATAACTTCTTTGGACTTGAAGTCAATCTTCCATACATCAGTCTTCTTTATTGGGACCTGGTGGTAGCCAGACTTTAGATCAATATTACTGAAGTATTTGGCCCCCTTGAGCTAGTCAAGGAGAACGTTAATTTGGGGAATTGGGTACCGATTCCTGATTGCGATTTTATTTAGGGCCCGATATTAATTTGGGGAATTGGGTACCAGTTCCTGATTGTGATTTTATTTAGGGCCCGATATTCAATGCAGAATCGTTAGGTCTCGTCTTTCTTTTGCACAAGAACGATTGGGCTTCCATAAGGTGATGAGCTTGGTTGGATGTGCCCCCTATTAGCTCTTGGATTTGGTGCTTGATTTCTTCATTTTCTGACAAAGAGAAGTGATATATTGGCCCATTCAGTAGCGGTGTGTTGGGGGTCAGACCGATTGAATGCTTGACTTGACAGTGCATAGGTACCACAATGTGTGAGGAGAATATGTCTTTTTATTCTTGCATGACCTTATCCACTTACTTCTGATGTGTGGAGAGACCTGCCACGGAGGTCATGGATGTGGTTGCAACCTTCTGCTCACTTTGAGCGTCACTCACAAAGAAGATAAAATTCTCGGTCTGAGAGATGACCTTCCTACATTGCTTGGCATAAATCAAGGAAATGGCAGTAGGTGGGACTACCTCGGGTATCCTATGCATTTTTTTGTCCTAATAAAACTACGAGGTCTAGACTCATATACAACATGACGTTTCCATAAATAAGGTTGGCCCCCAAAAAATTCACAAACTTCAAGGGGGGCGACATCACACACTACCTCTTCTTTGAAGGGATTGATGTTGTAGGGAAGGTGACACTATTGGTTAATGCAGAGATCGCTCCCTTGGAGGAGCCATCTGATAGTGTATAGTTGTGGGTGTGATTTTTTTAGCAGAGCCAACCACTTGATGACCTTCGCTGATATGAGCTTCTTATGGCTACCACCATCAATGATGAAGTGCAATGGAGTACCCTTCACCCACATCTGTGAATGAAAGAAACACTCAAATTCCTTTGGTTCATAAGGTTCATTAAGTTGGATCTTGGTGGTAGCAATGGTGGCATTGGGTTCTGCGTCAATGATCTGTCTCCCTTTTTCTAGTTCTGAATCTAAGTCATAAACCACATCTGATTCGATGGTGAAGGCAATGGGAAGACAAAGAAATACACTGGGAAGTGGTGTGAGTTCCATAAGAGCCCCAGGCATAGGACTGTTGAATTCCGCTCAAAGAAGTCATTGGTGGCTTAGATTAGTTGTCCTTAGGATTTCCATACTTTCTTTGTCCTTTGTTTTGCGGGATGGGGCTGCCTTTTCCCTGCTTCTACTGTGAGCGGTTCACATACCCAAATTTTTGTGTCTTTTGTGTAAGCTTATGCTCAATTTTGACAACATATCGATAGGTCACACCCAAGAATGAGATGTCCAGAAACTCCATTTATGCCTAGATGTATATATGCAGACCAATGTGTTACTTAAGCACCAGATGTCGTTCAGATTCTTTTATACCCAGCTTGGTGCGCAAGGCATGGAAGACATTAGTGAACTATGGCATTGTTTGGTCCCTTTCTTGTCGCAATGTGGTCCATCTTGTATATAAGTCATCATAAATTCCAACAGGGTAGTATTGTTCCTTAATAACATCCCTAAAATAACCCCAAGTGGGTGTGACTACAAATAATGTAGATTCTTTTGTTTCCTTTTACTTACATAAAGTCTCTCGCCAATCTTTGACATGGAGGACAACCTTAAGGAGCGCAAATGTAATATTTTCTCTATCATAAAAGTTATGGATAGAAAAATACCCATCTAAAAGGTTTAAGAATTTGTCTACATATCCGCATCAATTTGACCTTCAAATACAGGAATATCAAAATTGATTTTTACCTTGAAGGGGTCAACGCCTCTGCTCGAGGAATATGTATTTCTTGTTGGCAGTCGTCGAAGGATTTGCACAAAATTATCCATCATCTTGTTCCTCTGTCGCGCGAGGGATTCCTTGAGCAACAATTTAAAGGGATATACTACCTCATCATCTCTCTTTTCTTCCCCCATGGGCAGTCATCGGTTTCAGCGAGGTCGATCTTACAAAGGCTCAACTTGTTCGAGTCCCAACCGCTTATACCCTAACCTCATTGGGAACATGTACAGAGAAACAAATGAAGAGCAAACCTCTTTGATACCATTGATCTGAATTTTTGAGCGGAACGAAATGAATATAAATCTATAACATGAACATGGATATATAATGAACAATAACAGATATACAATGAAATTTAACTTCTATTCAATAAAGAAATCTACTAAAACTGTAAAATGTAGAATGAAACAATCTTACTCGAATGGTGGTAGCTAATCTTTGAGAAGAGATGTGGAGGCTACGCACATTCTCCTCGAGAAATAGTTTAAAGGGATATACTACCCCATCGTCTCTCGTTTCTTCCCCCATGGGCAGTCATTAGTTTCAGCGAGGCTGATCTTGCAAAGGCTCAACTTGTTCGAGTCCCAACCGCTTATACCCTAACCTCGTTGGGGACATGCAAAGAGATAAAAATGAAGAGCAAATCGCTTTGATACCATTGATCTGAATTTATGAGAGGAATGAAATGAACATAGATCTATAACATGAACACATATATACAATGAACAATAACATATATACAGTGAAATTTAACTTCTATTCAATAAAGAAATCTAATGAAACTGTAAAATGTAGAATGAAACAATCTTACTCGAATGGTGGTAGCTAATCTCTGAGAAGAGATGTGGAATCTACGGGCATTCTCCTGAGCACATTACAATGAGGACTCCAGGACTTTTTAGCATCTAGAAGTAATAAGAAAACCCTAGACATCCAAAAACCTAACCCTAGGAGATGAAGCGTCAAAACTCATGTGGGCCTCGATGGGTTAAGCTGGTACATCAACTTCCTGGGGTCGTAAATTTTGCATACGGTCTTTGTTTTAAGCATACAATATCCCATTGGAAAGGTCTTTTCGAGGACTACACATTTTTCCATCACACTTTGAAATTTTATATATTGTGACTACGGTAAGCCCAAAAAACGTTGTTTGGGACCCCAAAACTACCTTGGAGGTTTAGGACCCGAAAAGCTAGAAAAAAAATACCAATATGAAAATTGTATGTGAGCCAATTGAAAGAGGTGGGTGGCCACTGATATCCACCTAGATCAACTGCAATATACCTTGCCTAGTGTCTTAAGATGTTTTTTTTTCATACTTTATCTTGGTAATTGTTGTATCTCTACTGCAAAGTGTTCTTGTTTCGGGTAGGTACAAAAATCACCTTCAACCTCTTCTCTTTCCTAGAACTAGACAAACAAATCGATGATCAAGATAGGGGGTGGTAGGCTTGGTTACTAAATTTTTTATTTGATCCCTTAAGGTCACCAAGGAAGCCTCCCTTGTGGAGGACCTCTTCCATCACTAAAACGAGGAAAGATCCTAGTAAGGTGACAATGGTAGTTTCTTCCACTATTATGCAAGATTTCAGGATCTTGTGTTGGGATTTGCACAAGCACAAATCCTGAGATAACATTTTGGCACCATTTCTGAGGAGGATTGAGTCATGGTGGCCCTCCAAAGGGAAGGGTTATTTTCTAGCCCTATTGAGGAAGATAAAGAATCCATTGATGAACAAGAAGTTGAAGAGAATATTCATGAAGAGAGATACCAATCCCTCGAAGAAGAGAAGGAATCATCTCATGATTCCATTGAAGACATCAAAGATTTCATTAGAGAGTGAGAGCTTGAAGAGGTAAATCATGAGGAAGATTACAAAATATAACATGAGTTTCCTTATGAATATGTCGAATAAGAACACTTTGATGAAACACACTATGTTGAATACCTAATCCACAAAGAGGCTCCTCATGAAGACGAAACGTCGACATTTTCTCCTCCAGTTGATGAATTTATCCAAGCTTCTATTCCTCCTGCACATGAAGAAAATAACATGGTAATTTATACTCCTTTCCAAGTTTTCAATGTTGTTGCATGGGAAAGTGAATATGTGCTAGAGGAACCCTTGGATGCACTAAACTCCTCATGTTATGATGAAGGTGATGATGTGATCGAGAATATCAATGATTTTATACATGTTGGGAGACGTAAATGGGATGTGATTTATTCTAGTCTTGATGAAGATCTCATTTATGACATTGAAGGTCATTTTCAATTGTTCCCCTTAAAACAACCATGTGTGATTGCTAAAGACTAAGATGTGTGGCAACATGAAGATGACATGGTTACGTATTTATTATGATCAAACAGGGACAACTTATTGCAACACTCTCGTGGTGATTTATGGTCATGTTATGGAGGGTCTAATACATAATATTTTGAGCCCTTGGATTTGTTATATGAAGAATATTTTCAACCATTGTTGTGCTCTAATTGTGATGAGGGAAATGACATGATTGTCCTAGATAAGGATGATTGTGATGATAGTTTCTAGCCTTTTCCTTTTTCATCTTGTTATTCCACTATAGATATGGTTGGGGGTTTTCCTTTTGGTAGTGACTTTCATGTATGAAAGAGTTTTTTTCAATCTGTGGTTTGTTACAAGGCTTTCTAGTCTCACACACAAGGCTAACAAGCCTTGGGTTGGGATAATTTTTTTTTTCTCTAGGCTTGGTTTCATTCCTTATCGTGCACTCTCTTTTCCCATAGAAAACCTTAGGGTTTCCTTAGGTTCCTTCTCATCCCTTCTTGATCATCAGGTGATGGATTTGTAGCTGAGGATGAGGATATTCATGATTATTTTGGCCTTGTCTTGGGATGGATAGGGAAAGGTTATGGTGAGGCCTTCTTGCATGACTTTGTCCCTCCCTCCTACCTCCACGAGTTGGATTTTATGACTAGTTATGGTATAATGTATGTCGTGACATGTGATCTTTTTGTTCTTGAATTATCCTTATTTTGGTTTATGATGAAGCATAGGGGTAAACATTCTAATAAAATGTTGGGATGGTTTCACTGGTCATACAATTATACCTAGAATTTAAACTAACATAGATTAGTGTAGGCTAGTAGTCATTTGCATCATGCATTGCATTTGTATATATGTTGCATCATGCATTCATACTAGTATATTCTTACATATTCTTGTATGTATATTGCATTCTCATTAGTCCATAATGAATACATGTTAGGAAATTGTACTTGATCAGTGTATATTATTGCTTTATCATTTTTTAGCTTAGTGAAAAACAAATCTTTTAGCATGGTTTTGGATTTATCACTAACTCTGGTGGATCACATCCACCGACTAATACTTCTAAAGGGTGTTTTTGTTTGAAGTGGGCACAATATTATAGGTCTTGGACAACTAGATATGCCAAGGTTCTCATGCTCTCTGCAATGAGCACATGTCCCCATGTTGGATCCAGACGTTACACCCCCATGCCTAGGGGTAACTAGAGGAGGTCATGTCTCATGGCCCACAATGGAGAACATGGTCCCGACCATGATGATGATCATCGTATCCACAGATGGAATCCGAAAATCCCCCCTCATTGACCTTTACAACTACATGTCAACCAAGGCTCATCACATTCAAGCAACCCAGTCTATGGGAGATGGTGTTAAATTATGAGCTTGATTTCTTATGCGGATTAATTATTTTATTTTCTTCAATACTTTGATTCCAGCTTAATACACTTCAATAATTACAAATCATAATCGAATAGCAATAATTATGTAGATAAGTAAACATGCATATCAACAACACATATACCATGGGGAAACCCTGTACAGGGAGAAAAACCCCAGCAAACAATATTCCTTTATTGCATTAATAATGAAAGATATCTTACAAATATCCACCATGAATGTACTTCTCTTAAAGATCTTGTCAAGATGACTCTGACCTGACAAAGATTTACAAGACCTTGCTGAAATACACCTTTGATATGCTGCCTCTTTATCACTGATGTGCATGCTCCTCTATTACTTCACCCTCAACCTGCATATGAAAACTCTGTTTCAAAATTGTGTTGCAAAACTGTGTTGAAGAGAGGATTCGACCTCTTCTTATATAGGGTGAAGAGGGGTAGAGGAGAGGCTCAAAATAGTAACCTGATTGCATGCTTTAGTCATAACTCAACTTCATACTTTAGTTCGTACTTAGAACTAGACTTGAGATTGGTTACAACTCAGAATTACACTTTAGTTCAAACTTAGAACTAAACTTGAGATTGGTTACAACTCAACATTACACTTTAGTTCAAACTTAGATCTAGACTTGATACTGACATGCTTTAGTTCGAACTTAGAACTAGACATAAGACTTTAGTTGCAACTCAACATTACACTTTAGTTCTAAAATAGAACTAGACTCAAGACTTAGTTGCAACTTAACATTACACTTTAGTTCTAGACTCAAGACTTTAGTTGCAACTCAACATTACTAAAAATAGAACTAGACTCAAGACTTTAGTTGCAACTCAACATTACACTT
>JZKD02S1417234.1:0-11164 GCA_000966675.3 Picea glauca
TGAATTAGTTTTATTTGGAACAAACAAGAAAGGTTCCTGGAAACCCAAAATTTAGTATACAATAAGGGCATTGTCGAATAAGTTTTCTTTGGAATTTATCAAAAATTAATAATGTCTGTTACATGTTTCTGGAAATTTAAATGTGTTTGTCATATAGACTAGGATTGGGGCTCCCGTGGACCATAAAAAGAAATAAGGACAAGAATTAAGAATGTTGAAAGAAGTGCGCGACGATAGAGAGGAAGACTTGAAAAGAAGAAATTAGAACTTAAGAGTGTTTGGTTACAGTTTTCTATTAAAAGAGGACATTAGTGGATTGATAAAGAAGAGAAGATGACAACATAGACTTAAACTGGATTGATAAACAAAACAAGATGGCAGTATAAAATTACTATGAAGCCGATGCGTTTTTGTTGTTGTCGTTGATGGGCATTGTAGTCTTGTTGACTGGTTGTTTCCCTTCCTAGACGAGGTCATCCATTCTCTCTAGGAACCATTATTTGATGTAGCTTTTCATGGGGGATGTGTTGGTTTCATCCCAGATTTCTATGTCGTAAAGGTCATTTTCTAATTTCCTTAGATCCATTGAAATACTATGCAGGGTTTGTTCAATTTCTTCATTGTGTGAGGCATAGTCCAGTACCCAGCGCTCATGCTCATCTAGACGATGTTCAAGTATGTTGTAAATTTTTTTGAAAGACAACCCCTTTAAAAAATCAATTTGTTCCTTGAAGGCTTCTTTGGTGAATGACAAGGATTTGAGAATTAAGTTAGGATCTTGAACCTCGTTGGTAGTTCCGGCTAAGTCCAGCTAGAGCAGGCTTGTGAATAAATATTCCTTTTCTGATATGACTTGTTTACATGACTTGACAATGAGTTGCAGGTTGTCAACTTTATTTTTCTAGCATGCTTTTACTTTTTTGGTGTGCTTTGGCGAGGGGAGTTTCTCCTGTCTTCTTTTTAGTTCCAATATGTTGTCAGCATATTTGGCAAAAGGGGCCAGTACTTGATCACATAAAATTTGTTCATTTTTTAAATTCATCTCCAATTGTTCCAACAAATCATTGGACTTCTTTCCAAAGGAAACTAAATGTTGTGATGTTTCTCAGGCTTCAGTAATTACCTACATTATTTTGTCGATGTTATTCTCTACAAGGCCTCTAGAGCATGCACGGAGGGTAGAGGATACTTTCATCTTTGCTGCAGTGGTAGCAGGCACAATTTTTTCCAAAGGACTGGCAAATTCTGGAATTGCAAGGAAATCCAGCTCAAATTCGTTGAGGCGTTGTTTCATATTGGCATTTTCTGTCTCAATTCCTCGAATGGAATCACGAAGAATGTCACCGGTTCCCTGGTGAAATTGGCAGATTTGGGACGATGACATTTTGCTAAAGTTAATATCTGCGCAAGATTTGCCTTTCTTGTTTGTTACATCTCTCTTTTCAATGACCGGACTTTTAGATTGGTTGTCAAAAATAGCGCTCTGGATTACGAAGGATTCATCTATGTCAAAAAATTCGATGTCCAATATTTCCACCGCGAACAACCCAATTTTCTACATGTGCTCAGCTTCAATTTCAAGTTGCAGTTTTCCACTTTCAATTTAGGGTTCCTCCACCTGCCTTGCATTGTTTCTTCTCTTCTTCGTCAATGGAATTTTGTGATAACTATCAATATTTATGCGAGGAGGGTTATTATCTCCTCCTTCGTTCGAATATTTCTAGGTTGATTTCTTAGTGGGGTGGACCGTCGAAGCGATGCTCCGTGATGTCGTGCTCTTGGGAGTGTTGGCGGGGGACTGGGTAATCTTCTCACCGGATACTTTTCCATGTTGTCTGTGCAATTCAGTGGCGCTTTGCAATCTCTCTGTGTCTCAACAACAAAAGAAGGATTGTTGTCGACATTGTTCCTGTATTGGATCAGGTGTGTATGGATAAAAGAGGTGTTAAAGCCAACACCCAGTAAATGTTCTCGAAAAATTCCATTAGGGTCGAACCCTTTTAGCCTTTCAGCATACATTAGGTTCAATTTCTTGAAATGGGAGGAAAACTCGTCAATCTTGTTGATGTTTCTGCACACGAAGTCTCCGACTTTCCAGGGAAAAGGAATGAACTGTTTTTTTTTCTTGTCATGGAAAAAATGCAACCAGTGGTTGTATTGCCTTGTTATTTATGCAACAAACATCTTGTTTGTGATGTGGCATGGAAGGAAGGTGGGATTTTTCTCTTGCGCATGTGTGCCCTTCCTGTTCAAAAACTTGTTTGCCTGGCTAGAAATCCACGGAGCATCCTTGACTAATAGTAAATCTTTGAAAACTGATACAAAGCCATTAAAAACTTCATAAAAACAATGGGAGGCTTTGTGTCTCCACAGTGCCTCATGCCAGAATGTTACTAGGTCGAAGCCACAGTTTATTTTATTGGAAAGAGAAAGTTTTGGAAACAGACAACAATACACAATTGCGAAAATCAAGTAGGATGACATATAAAATTTATTCGATTCTTTGAATCATGACAACTAGGAGCAAATCTCAATCGAAATTAGCTTCCACCAATCGAAAATGCATTTTTCCTTAACTGTGAAATACAAAATATAAATAATTATATGGGAAATGCTTGTTGTAGATGCCTATCCCGTTATTCTTGTAACCAGCCAAGCAATTTCCCGGAAGGGATTTCTAAAGGAACTTACCTGCAACCTTGTGATATCTTCAAGAATTGTTGTCGAGTCTTTGAGGATGTCGGCTAAGATGTCCAACCCGTTATGATGTTTTTCTATAAATTGTTTGCAGTCTTGTTCTCTGAACGTCAATGTTGGGTTCAACAATTTTAACATCTCGCGGAAGAGCCGAGGCGACAAAGAAACATGAGAATGGTCGCGCAGTGGAATAATTATTTGGCTTGGAATATATTTTTTGGTGCACCAAGAGACCACTTCCTTAGAGTCAAAAACCTCAAGAACGCAGCCTGCAGAAGAGATTCCAGAGGTCCAAATCACTTCATTTTGGGCGGAACGGGATGAATAGTAAAAGTATGCCCTGGACCACTGAAAGATCTGGTCCTCTTGTGCGAACATATTTACTGTATCTCCACAAAATTGTTGTCGACCTGGTGCCATAAGTCTACAAGAACGTTTATTTTTTTCAGCTGATGAATGAAATGAAAAGTTGGAAGGAATAATATAACCCTGCACAAATTTTGGTCGAAAGCATGTGAATGAGAGATGTCCTCGAGACTTTCATTGATTAATGACAATTTGGATGGTTGTTGCATGATGCATTGCTAACAATAAACAATATTGATTGCATACATAGAAATGCCAAAATGTTGGATATTGCAATGAGCAATTGAGAATTGTAGATTTCTTGAGCGGCCCAACACGAGGATGCGTGTTGGAGATGAACAATCGGAAGGGAAAAAATTAACTCTCTGCACATCTTGGTTTAATGCGTAATAATCATAGATATCCTCGAGGTTTTCGACCATTAATGACAATGTTGAGGGTTCCTGCATGGTCAACTATTAGCATGAAAGGTTTCTAATCACATAGTAAGAAAGTACGGAGGTCGTGGGTAGGGGAAAAATGATAGCTACAAAACAAGGTTGCAACCTACAAGCATTGAGGGTGAGAGCGCGAGGGTCAAATTGTATGTCTCAGAACTTTTTGAGTGAAATACGCATAATAACGAAGATGATATGGTAGGACAGTCGAAAGCACAGGAAGATAGTGGGGATGGAAGGCAACGAGAGATACTTTGAAACATTTTTTAGCAGTGGTAGAGTGATCGCGCTAGAATTGTAGATTTCGTGAACCCGACAACAGGAGAATCCAAAACAGGTTGAGAAGGTGTCTACAAAGGAGGTGAGGCCCGGACCTTCTAATTGTATCGCTCTGAACATTTGAATGCATAATTTGTGACATGGAAGAGTGGATGATGTCAGAATCTGGTAGTCAATTTGTATATTGCAGAGAGTGAAATCCCAATTGTTTCGTACCTCTGTGTCTAGTTGTCAGTACTAAGATCTAATTTAGTATTCAAAATAATTTTTTAGATATTGTTAGATAGTTCATAGGGACTATCATCCGTAAACAATGGAAATCTCCACCTCACCAGTGTTGCATTCTGTGTGTCAATTTATATATCGTGGAACTGCGAGCGTTGTTTGGAGGACACGAAACAATGGAAGTGCAAGGTTGAGTTAGCCACTCCGCAGGTTCGCTTGTCAATTTGTATATTGCGGAACTATGGGTTCTATTTGTAGGCCACGGAACAATGGAGGTCCAAGTTTGAGCCCGCCCACCCGAGAACCCGCGATCCAAAATGTTGCTAGATATCGAATGAAAAATTTGTACATGCTCTATAAAATATCATGGGAATTAGTACATTCTCTATAAGATATCATGTGCATACTTTATAGTCCCATAATACACGGGAAGAAAAAAAAGGGAAAAAGAACAGAGTAGTTAGCAGTGGAATTGTAGATCATGGAAATTTAGAGTGGAATATGTATATAACGGAAAAACATATCGAAAGCATCGAAAGAAACAACGGTCGTTCGGATTCGCTCTCTGATTATATAGATGGAGATAAACATATGTCAACCCGCCAATGCTGGAGCGACATATTTCGTGAACTGGGAAACAGGAGGATACAAAACAGGTTGAGAAAGTGTCTGCAAAGGAGGCGAGGACCAGACCTTCTAATTGTATCGCTCCGAACATTGGAATGCATAATCTGTGACATGGAAGAGCGGACGATGTCGGAATCCGGTAGTCAATTTGTATATTGCGGAGAGTGCAATCCCAACTGATTCGTACCTCCGTGTCCAATTGTCACTACTAAGAGCTATTTTAGTATTCAAAATAATTTTTTAGATACTGTTATAATGGGAAAAAATAAAAAATAAAATATTTTTTTAGATACTGTTAGATACTTCATAGGGATTAGCATTCGTAAACAATGGAAATCTCCACCCCGCCAGTCCTGCACTCTGTGTGTCAATTTCTATATCACGGAACTGGGAGCATTGTTTGGAGGATACAGAACAATAGAAGTGCAATGTTGAGTTAGCCAGTGCGCAGGTGCGCTTGTCAATTTGTATATCGCAGAACTCGGGGTGCTATTTGTAGGGCACAGAACAATGGAGGCCCAATTTTGAGCTCGCCCACCCGGCCGAGAACCCGCGATCCAAAATGTCGCTAGGTATGGAATGTAGAATTTGTACATGTTCTATAAAATATCATGTCCATATTTTATAGTCCCATAATACACAGGAAGAAAATAAGGCAAAAGGATGGAGAAGTTCGTAGTGGAATTCTAGATAATACACGGGAAGTAGAGAAGGGAAAAAGAACCAAGTATCTCGCAGAAGAACATCTAGTGTTTGCTTATTAATGCAAATGCTTGCAAATGCCTGCTGAGTTCTCACTAGTTAACGGATAAAATGTAGATCATAGAAGTATCTTTCATACCACTGTGTCCACTTGCCACTAGTAAGAGCATTGTTGATGTATATCAGGAAGGACGTGAAGTTGTTGGGGATGGAAAGCAACAACAAATACTTTGAATGAACTTAATGTATACAAGTAAACCATGGTGGAATTGTAGATCACAGATGTTTTGAGTGCAATATGTATATAGCAGAACGATAAGCAGCTCGTTTTGCAAGCGCCATCCCCGCAGCAACAGGCATAAAATTGGCTAAGTATGAAAAGGAACAATAGTCGATCAAATCTGTCATGTGAGAATATAGATAGAGATGTTAAGGCATGAATTGTAGATCACAGAAGTATCTTTCGTACCACTGTGTCCACTTGTCACTGGTAAGACCATTGTTGATGTATGTCAGGAAGGACACGAAGTTGCTATGGATGCATATCGGTAACAAATACTTTGAACGAAGTTAATGTATATGAGGAACCCGTGGTAGAATTGTAGATCACATATGTTTTCAGTGCAATGTGTATATAGCGGAACAATAAGAAATTGGGCTCGCAAGTGCCAGCCCCGCAGCTACGAGCATAAAATTGGCTAAGTATGGAATGGAACAACGGTCGGTCAGATCCATCTTGCGAGGATATAGATGGAGATGAAGACATGTCAGCCCACCATACATAGAAAGATGACTAATTATAAAACCAGAAATCCATAATGAACGGGAAAAGAAAAATGGGAAAAGAGATAAGTAATTGAGAGTCGGGAAAACCTTTTTTTTTCGTTTATTAATGGCAATGTTTTCGAACCTTTGTTGGCTTCTCACTAGTAAAATCATTAAGTGCACATCACTNAAGAAAAAAAAGGGAAAAAGAACAGAGTAGTTAGCAGTGGAATTGTAGATCATGGAAATTTAGAGTGGAATATGTATATAACGGAAAAACATATCGAAAGCATCGAAAGAAACAATGGTCGTTCGGATTCGCTCTCTGATTATATAGATGGAGATAAACATATGTCAACCCGCCAATGCTGGAGCGACATATTTCGTGAACTGGGAAACAGGAGGATCCAAAACAGGCTGAGAAAGTGTCTGCAAAGGAGGCGAGGACCAGACCTTCTAATTGTATCGCTCCGAACATTGGAATGCATAATCTGTGACATGGAAGAGCGGATGATGTCGGAATCCGGTAGTCAATTTGTATATTGCGGAGAGTGCAATCCCAACTGATTCGTACCTCCGTGTCCAATTGTCACTACTAATAGCTATTTTAGTATTCAAAATAATTTTTTAGATACTGTTATAATGGGAAAAAATAAAAAATAAAATATTTTTTTAGATACTGTTAGATACTTCATAGGGATTAGCATTCGTAAACAATGGAAATCTCCACCCCGCCAGTCCTGCACTCTGTGTGTCAATTTCTATATCACGGAACTGGGAGCATTGTTTGGAGGATACAGAACAATAGAAGTGCAATGTTGAGTTAGCCAGTGCGCAGGTGCGCTTGTCAATTTGTATATCGCAGAACGCGGGGTGCTATTTGTAGGGCACAGAACAATGGAGGCCCAATTTTGAGCTTGCCCACCCGGCCGAGAACCCGCGATCCAAAATGTCACTAGGTATGGAATGTAGAATTTGTACATGTTCTATAAAATATCATGTCCATATTTTATAGTCCCATAATACACAGGAAGAAAATAAGGGAAAAAGGATGGAGAAGTTCGCAGTGGNGGCCCACAGAAAGGTCTGGAATGTTCAGAGGTGATGCCTAATATGTGGACTCTGCAACTACATCCAGAGGAAACCAAACAAACTTTGACAAAGAACATGGCTTTCTTTCAAGCCGACTACCAGAGCCACATGCAGGTCATCAAACTATGAAATAGAAACTCTTGTAGTGATAATATGCCATTTTATCCACCCATACATATTCTGTTACCAACCTCCGAGGAAGACAAATACTTGTGCGATCTCTACAATTCGATACAATGGCCAAATATGTGTTGTTGGAAGAAGCTATATACTTAAACGAAGAAATATCTTGTAGGTGACCTAAAAATCCATTACAATTCCTAGCAATAAATCAAAGAAGTTCAACAAACAAATTTCCACGCAGCCTTTTCAACCAACCAAAGAATGGAACATATTGAGAACACCAAACAAACTTGTTCTTTTTTTTTCGTCCTCTCCGAGTTTCTCTTATATAACAGAGTTTTTTTTACTCAAAGCTCACATCACATAAAACTGGTCTCTCTTCTTTCATCTTCCCCTCGATCGCATCTCTAAGTTGTCTTACATGTCCATGACCAGGAACATTAGAACGAAGGCACCCTAAAGCGCAACTCTTTGATGATAGAGAGAAATGGAAATATGTATTTAAAAGAAAGGTTGGATGGTCTTCCGTACATTTTGTGTTGATTCCTTTTAATGACAGATGTTCTCGATATTTTCATTTATTAATGCCAATGTTTTTGAATATGTATGCTGAATAGTGACTAGCAACACGTATTAAAATTCCCATATCCGAGCAGATTCTCAAATCTGACATCTAAGATATGCAAAATATTAAAGAGGGACATTATGTGAAGGCCTCTGTAGGTCACACGTTCGTGAACTATGCTAAATATTTTTAGAAAACTAAAATTGCACAAGCAAAAAAAATAAAATAAAAAGTATTTTCACAAATTCAAAATGCAGGAAAAAAAAAATTACCAGATCCCATAGTATTTGACTGTCTATTCATTTTAATGGAAGATGTCCTCGAGCTTTCCAGTTATTAAATCCCATCATTTCTAAATGCACAATATTAAAGAGGGACATGATGTGAAGGCCTCTGTAGGTGACACGTTCNTTCAAGCCGGCTACCAGAGCCACATGCAGGTCATCAAACTATGAAATAGAAACTCTTGTAGTGATAATATGTCATTTTATCCACCCATACATATTATGTTACCAACCTCCGAGGAAGACAAATACTTGTGCTATCTCTACAATTCGATACAATGGCCAAATATGTGTTGTTGGAAGAAGCTATATACTTAAACGAAGAAATATCTTGTAGGTGACCTAAAAATCCATTACAATTCCTAGCAATAAATCAAAGAAGTTCAACAAACAAATTTCCACGCAGCCTTTTCAACCAACCAAAGAATGGAACATATTGAGAACACCAAACAAACTTGTTCTTTTTTTTTCGTCCTCTCCGAGTTTCTCTTATATAACAGAGTTTTTTTTACTCAAAGCTCACATCACATAAAACTGGTCTCTCTTCTTTCATCTTCCCCTCGATCGCATCTCTAAGTTGTCTTACATGTCCATGACCAGGAACATTAGAACGAAGGCACCCTAAAGCGCAACTCTTTGATGATAGAGAGAAATGGAAATATGTATTTAAAAGAAAGGTTGGATGGTCTTCCGTATATTTTGTGTTGATTCCTTTTAATGAAAGATGCTCTCGATATTTTCAGTTATTAATGCCAATGTTTTTGAATATGTATGCTGAATAGTGACTAGCAACACGTATTAAAATTCCCATATCCGAGCAGATTCTCAAATCTGACATCTAAGATATGCAAACTATTAAAGAGGGACATTATGTGAAGGCCTCTGTAGGTCACACGTTCGTGAACTATGCTAAATATTTTTAGAAAACTAAAATTGCACAAGCCAAAAAAATAAAATAAAAAGTATTTTCACAAATTCAAAATGCAGGAAAAAAGAAATTACCAGATCCCATAGTATTTGACTGTCTATTCATTTTAATGGCAGATGTCCTCGAGCTTTCCAGTTATTAAATCCCATCATTTCTAAATGCACAATATTAAAGAGGGACATGACGTGAAGGCCTCTGTAGGTGACACGTTCGTGAACTATGCTGAATCTTTTAAGAAAACTAAAACATCAGAAACATAAAAAAAAAAAAAAAAAACCACTATTTTTGCAACTTCAAAATGCAGGCAAAAAGAAATTACCAGATCCCATAATATTTGCCCGTCTATTCATTTTAATGGGAAATGTCCTCGAGATTTTCATTTATTAAAGCTCATCATTTCAAAATGCACAATATTAAAGAGAGACATGACGTCAAGCCCTCTGTGGGCGACACATTCGTGAACTATGCTGAAGCTTTTAAGAAAACTAAAACTACAAAAGAAAAAAAAAGAAAATAATAATAATCGCAAATTCAAAATGCAGACAAAAAGACGCTTTCATAGGTAAGGCACTTTAGTACTCAATGTTCTTCAAATTCAATGACATTTTTATTATTTGAGTAAAGGGGAAAAAACATCTGACTACCTAGAAGGAAGGTCATATATGAGGGACAACTCATTGGAAGAATCCATAGCGAGAATGCAAATTGAGTATCTAATAACCACAGAACTATGTTGCGTTTGAGTCTTCATCTTTCCCTGCCTATTCAAAATAAAAAACAAGGGTTGAATATTAGCCTATCTATTTATTTTAATGGGAAATGTCCTCGAGCTTTCCAGTTATTAAAGCCCATCTTTTTGAACCTGTCTGGTCGATTCTGACTTTTGAAAGCATATTTAATGTGTATTGGGAAGCGCTGAATGTAGCGGGGATGGAGCCCTATGTAATAGATGTTACTACTATTTTTTAGTTTTTGTCGACGAACGTATGTAGAATGTACGTAAAGAAAAGTAATTCGAGAATGCTATTTTTTTGCACATGAGCCCTTGAAATTCAAATAGTCCGCAAGTCCGATTTTCTATTTGTATATCGTAGAACTATCCATGCTATTTCTAGGACACAAAACAACAGTGGCCAAAGTTAGAGCCCGCCACCCCGAGAACCTGCGATCCAAAAAATGCTTACTATTTTTTTTGTGTGTTTTTTTGTCCACCAGGGTATGTAAAAGGACGTATGTAAAGTAAACTATTTCGACAATGCTAATTTTTTTGGACATGAAGGCCTTCAAATTCAAATAGTCCGCAAGTCCGATGGTCAATTTTTATATCGGGGAACTCTCCGATTCTCAATTTCCAGCCGCCCACCCTGAGAACCCGTGATGCAAAAACTAGCTAAGTATGGGACGAGGGCTCCGTGCATGCTTTATATATCTACTTTACACAATTACATATTTCCGATGTTTAATTTATGTTGTCTAGGAAACCTATAATTTGATAAATTTCAATGCCTTCTGTCCATGAGCCCTTCCTTTAAACAAAACTAATTCGGAAATGCTAATGTATACACCATAGTTCGATACCACCTATCCGCCAAGCCACATCCATAAAACTGGATAAGTATACAACCGAACGACGGCTGGTTGGAATGATCACGGAAATCTCCGTGCTATTTGTAGGGCACGAAAGAACAGAAGCCCAATTTTCAGCCCGCCAACCCAAGAACCTGCGATCATTAACCTATGTGGTTCAGGAAACCTATAATTTCATAAATTGCATTCTCTTCTGTCCAAGAGACTTTGTTTTAAGGAAAACTACTTCGGGAAAGATAATGTATACACCACACATGACCCGTCATAGTATGCAATTGAACTGCAGTCACTTGGAATGACCACAGAAGTGTGAGAAACTAGAGTCAAATGTAGTTTACAACAGGAAAGTAAAAGGGAGAGAACAACTATATCTCCCACACAGCAAAAGACAATTTCATAACTATGAAACCGTAGTAACACAGAATCCATGGAAAAAGCATCGGTAGATATGAAATATATTTTGAGCTCAACAAACTCTGTTTCAAAG
>JZKD02S1417245.1:0-11164 GCA_000966675.3 Picea glauca
AAGCCAATGCACGCTTGCATTCAACAATAAGGCTTTATGAACCGGTGAGGAATAAGTCATCAACATATAGGACCAAAATTAGGCACTCGTCACCAACAATGTTGTAGTATAGGTTAGGATGAACAACACTCTTGCTGAAGCCCAAACTCATCAAGTGTCCATCAATCTTCTCATATCATGCACGAGGTGCTTGTTTTAGTCCATACATGGCTTTCTTCAACCTACACACATGAGACTCCTTATGTATCACAAATCCATCTAGCTGCTCGATGTAAACTTCTTCCTCAATCTCTCCATTAAGAAAGGTTGTCTTCACATCCATCTGATGTAGTCTCCAACCCATGGATGTTGCAAGGGCAATAATCGTACGAATGGAACTATATCGGGCAACATGAGCAAATGTCTCCTCATAATCTATTCCCTCCACCTGAGAGAATCCTCTAGCCACAAATCTCGCTTTGTATTTCTCGACACTTCCATCAGCTGCATGTTTGATCTTATAGATCCACTTGGAAGTCACTACAGACTTCCCTTTCGGTCTCAGAACAATATCCCACACATCATTCTCATGATGGACTAATACTCTTCGGTCATGGCATCTTGCCAAACTTGCTGACCTGCTGCTTCTCCATGACAAGAAGGCTCAGTATCAATGATGTGGCTCATAGTTGAAACATAGCTCGAAAATCTTTGTGGTTTGTTGCTCTCTCGGAATGTACCACGAGGAGTTGCATGTCCCTCTGCCTCTTGCAGAGTTTGTCGAGACCATGCAGGCCTCTTCTGGCCTACTGTAATGTCTCTGGGAGCATCAACTGGAGCTACGGGATCAACTGGATCAATAACTGTCTCCCTCTAAATTGCTGAAGGGGGAGAAAGTACTGTCTCTTCTTTCTTCTCGCTGACAATCTCCATATGAGATTCTCTGGATCTTCAAAAGATATCTCTTCCTCAAAGGTGATATCTCTGCTAACTTCGATTTGTCTCTTACCAAGGATGTAGATCCGGTATGCCTTCAAAGATTCATTGTATCCCACGAATGTACCCTTTCTGCCTGAAGGGTCTAGCTTGGTCCTCTTTTCCTTGGGTACATTAATGTATATTGGACACCCAAATATCCTGAAGTGTCCAACCTCAGGCTTCACTCCGGTGAAAGCTTCTTCGGAAGTCATGTTCTTCAGAATCTTATGAGGACTATTGTTCTGAACGTACACAACTGTCATGGATGCCTCTGTCCACATAATCATAGGTAGATTTTGATCATGTATCGTTGCTTTGGTTGCCTCAACAATGGATCTATTCTTCCTCTTTGCAACCCCATTTTGCTGAGGGTTATAAGGAACGGTGTACTCCCTCTTGATTCTTGCCTCAATACAAAAATCTGGCTTCCTGTACTAGGATAATAATCAAGATGGCCTCTCGTAGGGATAACAACCAAAATGGCCTCCTGTACTAGGGATAATAACCAACCAAGAAAAAATTGGACTCTCGTACCAGGGATAATGGTTCAAGTCATGAGGGCTCCCATACCAGGGATAATACCCTTCATTATCAAATGCAAGATACTACAGAGTAATGATGATATCAAATAAGGAATGTAGTACAAAACTTACCTTTGTCTACAATCATGCTCAATCTTGATTTTGGTCCTCCTGAGTGCAGCCTTCCCATAGACAATCAAATTGAGGTAAATCTGCTCTTCCACTGATACTTTGGATGAATGGTTCCCAATGGCTTGGAAGAGCATTTGAGAGTAATCATGACAAGTTCTTTGTCTGTTATGGTTTCTCTAATTGCACCTAACTGATCTCTGATCTCTGAAATCTTCATGAAGAAGGTAGCAGTGGTGTCATCTTTCGTCATTGTGAGATTTTGAAGTTGGTGTTTCAATGTGAGAGCTCTGTTAGTTTTGTTTCTCTCAAACATCTTCTTCAACACATCATACATTAGATAAGGTGTCGTCAAGGTAGAGATGCGAGGTAGTAGACGATCTCTTACTGAGTAGATGATTATCTTCCTAGATTTGACATCATCTGTCTTCCATTCAGCCTTTTCTTCATCGGTAGCTGTTGCTGGTAGAGTTCCTTCTATCAATCTCAATAGGTTACTCTCTTCTAGAGTGATGCGTAATCTCGACTTCCAGGAGCTGAAGTTGCTTGATCCATCAAGCCTATCTTCCACCAAAGTTTTGTTCCTCATGGCTTGTAGAGTCTTCACAAACCCTAACGGCTAGGTTAGAAACCCTAGTGTTTTTCAAGAGGAAGTCTCTGGGAGGTTTGTTGGGCTTATGAATGCCAACAAGAAGTCCTAGAGAGTCAAAAGAATCCCAACGAGCTGCAAAATTTCCCCAACGACTTGCAGAAACCCGAGAAGCCGAAATCTGCAAAAACCCTAGAAACACTAGGGCCAAAAATCCAAACTTCTTCAATTTTCAATTTGAGAGTTGTAGGTGATGCGCTAGACTAGGCTGTACCTTCCTATGAAGATATTAGGCCCAACACTCAAGGGAAAGTGTTAAAACTAGCTTGACAAGGAAAAGGGTAAGGGTTGTTTTTGCAGTTGCAGCAAGAAGGTGACGACTAGCTTCGAAAGTGCTGGAGTAGCTTGTGCAATGGCTCTTTCAAGAACACTACTATGATACCATGTTGAATTTTTAATGGTTACTGAAGCACATGCAATTTCTTTTCAATTTAGCATGAACTTGAACCATAAACAATGCAACAACACAAAATACAGTAGTTGCAGTAAACCAAGATCACAAGAAGAATGACCATGCACAAGACACAAGAAGTTATCCTAGGAAAACCCTTCTCAAACAAGGGAAAAACCCAACAATCCTTTGCTATAGAGTCAAGAGAAGATTACCCTCACACCATAAACCCTAGCGCACACAAGAGGGTGCTCTATGACCAAGAAAGCTAGCACAGGAGAGAAGTGCGCACCAAATTACAGCTCTCCAAGTATGCGTTTAGTGAATGAGATATGATCCACAATGGGGATGTATCTCTTTTATAAATACATGACCTAACTCATCAAATAGATGTATCTATTGGCACAATAGGGCCGACTTGTACAACTCAATAATATAATTATTCTTTTACACAATATTAATTATCTTTACACAGTAGGATCGACTTGTACCCTTCACAATACAAATTAGGGTTTCACAATAATCTTACTCTTAGACAATATAACAAGGGATCTCCCAAATATCCTCTAGTGCTCTGCCACTAGGGACAAGTCCACATGTGCTTAACCACAAGGGATGTCACCCTCAACAAATCAACTCGACTAAATCCATAGGAGTACAAACTGGAGAGCCATTTCAAGTCAACTCAACTAAGTCCATAGGAGTACGACAGGAGATCATCTCAAGTCATCTCAACTCAGTCCAGAGGAGCACAACAAGAGACCAACACAAGTCATCTCAACTTAGTCCAGAGGAGTACGACTCACCTATCACATAGGCGCTCTCACAGATTATCTCAACTCAGTCAAGAGGAGTACGATCTGGAGAATGTCTCATGAAGCTGCAATCATCAATACTTTCAATGCTGTCCTTAACTCTTAAAATTTCTTAGTACTGATTTGTATTTGTTCTTGGTTACAGTGGATAGTTCCAACTAGAAGGAATGTGATCACTGACCAGGAAATTTAATTTCCACTAGCAAAACGAAATTGACCACATGCATGCAAGATTTGAACTTGCTCTGATACCACTTGTGATGTACCTTTTGGTCGTCACTGCCGATTGAATGCCATAGGCATTCATGAGAGAAAGGACACGCCAATATTTTTTCTCACAATAGTTTAACCATTTGGATTGCAGAATCTTTAGAATGACATTTTCATGCTGGCATGCTTTTAAAGTTTGGGGATGAGATCTTACTTATTCTAGTGCATACCTGACCTTGTTGATTTTTATGATTCTTAGATCTGATAGTTATTGCCTTATGATTAATAACAAGATTCACTTTCTTACAACAGTTATCATAGAATAGCGACACACTGAAAATCTCAACTATAACAATGCAGCGGAAATAACAAGATCTAGAAATATTAACCATGCAAAGTAGACACAAGAACACAAGAGTTTATCTTGGGAAACCCAACCTTGGGAGAAAACCCAACAACCTTTCTTATAGAAGAATTCAGTCCAAGATATTACTAAGACATCACCATTACCAAATCAAAATACCATACAGAGAAAGTCCTTCCCAAGGCTAGTGGCTCAATAAGATAGCCAAGAACAACCAAGCAAGAGCTTCTCCAAGTGTGGCGCACTCTCCAAGATAACCAGAACCAAGATATAGTGAAATAGCATAACTGCAGCGGCAATTGCCTTGTGTGCGCTGCAAAAAGGAGAACTGTTTTCCTGTCCAAATGAAATGACCTAGTCTTATATTTATACTAATCTGGGTGCTTGTCTGGGGCTAACTTCTTATTCTGGGTCTTCAAATTTACTTTATTATTTCCGTCTTTTACTGGTGGGGCCGACTTCTCTTCTTGGGTCTTCAATTTCTTCCTGGGGCTTCTGTAATGGTGTAGATGGTTCTTCTTGTACTTTCTTGTGGAGAATGATTGCCCGAAGTTGCAAATCTTCAAGAGACCTATGTTACGGGGGACACCCCCCCCTCGCCCCCGGTCCCGAAGCATGCTCCTAAAGGGAGTGTTCAAGAAGCACACTCCCTGAACCCTCCCTCCCTTAAAAAAACGCTCCCTGAGCACTCCCCTTCAATCCACACATGTGAGGCAAGAGAGGGCATTTGTTTTTGGTTTTGGGAGTGAGTGGGAACCAAAACAAGGTTCCATAAGAGAGGAAAAGGTATGGCTTGGGTTTCTAAGGGATTAAAACACTCACTCACTCCATTTTTCTCTCATTCTATTTCTCATTTCACTCATCTTTGCTAGGAGGGTTTTGAGAGGGTTCTTGCTAGTTCTTGAGGGGATTGAAGGGAGATTGAAGGAGAATGAAGGGAGATTTGAGAGCTTGGAAGGGATTGGAGAGCTTGGAAGGAATATTGAACGCTGCCATAGGGAGATTGGAGAGCTTGGAAGAAAGATTGAAGGTTGCCATTTGTGAGAGCTTGGAAGGGAGATTGAAGGCTACGATAGTCATATTCAACCACCATTGGAGAGCTAAAGAGGTAGGCTCTTAAGCCAATTCTTGTTTCTTGTTTTAAAAAAAAAATCCATATGTTGTAAACTAGTATATTATGCTATGTTGAATATTTGAATGTTTTCTTCTCCTACTCTTTCCTATTTCTCCTCTGTCATTCTATTGCAGGTAGCAAGTTATTATCAAGGTTCAACAATCATGATGATGATGTCAATGTGGTATGTCATTTTGGTTCTATTTTTTTATTTTGATGGTGGTGGTGGGAAGTTCACGTCGGAATAACCATGATAGTGACGAAGAAATAGAAGTGGACAACACATATTAAGGAGACAAGGAAGGAATGGAAGGGGATGAAGACAATGGAAATGATAGTGATGATCATGATCCCCAAAAATCCAAAGAGAAGTGCACACCTCTATGGAAGTATGTCACAAGGGTTGGGGGAGGGAAAGGGGGTGGAACCACAAAATTTACATGCCACCATTGTCATACAAAATACACAGGTTCCTATTGTTGAATTTAGCTCAATGTTGTGCTCAAGCACATAATTTATTTTTGTTTAACATTACTTGAACCATAAACAATGACTGCAACAACAATACAATAGCTACAGTAAACCAAGATCACAAGAAGAATAACCATGCACAAAAGACACCAGAAATATCTTGGGAAAACCCTACTCAATCAAGGGAAAAACCCAACAATCTTTTGTTATACTGCCAAGAGAAGATCCACCATCCACCACCAAACCCTAGCACAGAAGAGGGTGCTTCTAAGGATGAGAAAACTAGTGCCTAGAAATGTGCGCACTGCAGTCCTCATAATTTCAGAGCAAGCGTTGAGTTAGTGTGAGAGATGTGATCCACAATGGGGATCTATCTCTTATTTATACAAGACTTAACTCAATGAATAGACATGACACTTGGCACAATAGGGCCGACCTGTACAACTTAATAATATAATTAATAATTACACAATATTAATTATCTTTACATGGTGGGGCCGACTTGTGCCCTTTACAACACAATTAGGGTTCTACCAAAGTCTCACTCTCTGGCAATATAGCAAGGGATCTCACACATCCCCTAGTGCTCAGCCACTAGGGACACGTCCACCTGTGCTCACCCACAAGGACGCCACTCTCAAAAGATTAATTTAACTGAGTCTACAAGAGTACCATCTGGAGAACCATCTCAAGCCGACTGAACTAAGTCCATAGGAGTACAAGGCAAGAGACCATCTCAAGTCGACTCAACTTAGTCCAGAGGAGTACAAGGCAGGAGACCATCTCAAGCCGACTCAACTCAGTCCAGAGGAGTACAAGGCAGGAGACCATCTCAAGTGTTCTCAACTTAGTCCATAGGAGTAGACAAGAGACCACACGTCATCACAACTCAGTTCATAGTCTGACGTACACCCATTACATGGGCACACCCAACACATGGGCTCTCTCACAGATCGTCTCAACTAAGTCCAGAGGAGAACGACCTAGAGAATGTCACACAACGCTGCAATCATCAACACTCCCTCTCAGCTAGGGAGGCATTCTCCACCAAGCCAAGTCTCTCACGAAAGTATTTGAACTTTGTCCTGGCAAGCGGTTTGGTGAAGACATCTGCAACCTGCTCGTGTGTAGAAATGTATTGCACATGTACTGCTTTCCTCTGCACCGTATCTCTGATATAATGGTATTTGATCTCAATGTGTTTCGATTTATCGTGAAACACAAGATTCTCAAAGAGCTTCACACAGCTCTGGTTATCGCAATGGATAACGGTGGAATCCATCTCATGTCCAAATAAGTCTGCAAGGAGCTTGCAAAGCCACATTGCTTCGCGGACTGCCATACGCAATGCAATATACTTTGCTTCTGCGGTACTCAAAGCCACAAAAGTCTGTTTCCTGCTGCACCAGGAAACCATGGCAGATCCCAAAGTGAAACAACAACCGGATGTGCTCTTCCGATCCACTGCGCTCCTTGCCCAATCTGCATCGGCATATCCTTGCAATCTCATGTCTACACCGAAGGCATATCTCAGGCCATAACCAACCGTGCCTCGTAGATATCTCAACACATGCTTCACTGCTATCGAGTGTGTCTGTCTCGGCTGACTCATAAACTAGCTGAGTACACTCACTGCATAGCATATATCAAGTCTGGTGTTAACCAGATACATCAATGATCCAGTCAACTGTCTGTAAAGATGTGGATCAATCTCACCTGAATCAGAAGAAGCTTCGTTCATCTTCTTCAAATTCATCACCATCGGTGTAGGCATGGATTTGCAGTCTGTCATACCAAATCTCTTCAATATCTCGGCTGTATATTTTCCTTGACTCAGGAAAATCTCATCAGTCCTCTGCCATACTTCTAGTCCAAGAAGTAGTGCATCACTCCAAGGTCCTTCATCTTGAATTAAGAAGCCAATGCACACTTGCATTCAACAACAAGGCTTTCTGAATTGGTGATGAATAAGTCATCAACATATAGGACCAAAATCAGGCACTCCTCACCAACAATGTGATGGTATAGGTTGGATCAACAACACTCTTGCTGAAGCCCAAACTCATGAAGTATCCAACAATCATGCTCGAGGTGCCTGCATTATTCCATATAGGGTTTTCTCCAACCTGCATACATGAGACTCCTTCTCATGTGTCACGAATCCATCTGGCTGCTTGATGTAAGCTTCTTCTTCAATCTCACCATTGAGAAAGGTTGTCTTTACATCCATCTGATGTAGTCTCCAACCCATGGATGTTGTAAGATCAATAATTGTACGGATGGAAGTGTATCGGGCAATAAGAGCAAATGTCTCCTCATAATCTATTCCCTCCTCCCGAGAGAATCTTCTAGCCACAAATCTCACTTTGTGCTTCATGACACTTCCATCAGCGGGATGTTTGATTTTATAGATCCATTTGGAAGTCACTACAGACTTCCCTTTCGGTCTCGGAACAATATCCCACACATCGTTCTTCAAGATGGACTAATACTCTTCGGTCATGGCATCTTGCCAAAACTGTTGCCCTCCATGACAAGAAGGTTCAATATCAATGATGTGGCTCATAGATGAAACATAGCTCGAAAATCTCTCTCGTCTCTTGCTCTCTCGGAATGTATCACGATGAGCTGCATGTCCCTCTGCCTCTAGCAGAGTCTGTCGAGCCCATGTAGGTCTCTCCCGGCCTATTGCAATGTCTCTGGGAATCCTCAGCTGGAGCTACAGGATCAACTGGATCAATAGTTGTCTCCCTCTGAACTGTTGAAGGGGGAGAAGGTACTGTTTCTTCCTTCTCAAATAGTTTGACTCCCTCTGAAGTCCTGAAGGATAAACATCTTCTTTTTCGTTGTTGCTAACCTGGAGACATCCCATGTCTTCTTAGGTCCTCTACTGTCTCTACAGTACTTTTCTGGCCTCCCGTACTAGGATAATAACCAAGATGACCTCCCGTAGGGATAACAATCAGAATGGCCTCCTGTACTAGGATAATAACCAACCAAGAAGAACTGGACTCCCATACCAGGGATCATGGCCCTTCAATAATGAAATAAGAAATCTGGCCTCCTATACTAGGATAATAACCAAGATGGCCTCTAGTAGAGATAACAACAAAAATGGCCTCCTGTACTAGGATAACAACCAACCAAGAAAAAATTTGGACTCTCGCACCAGGGATAATGGTCCAAGTCATGAGGGCTCCCACACCAGGGATAATACCCTTCATTATAAAATGCAAGCTACTACAGAGTAATGATCAAATAAGGAAAGTAGCAAAAACTTACCTTAGTCTACAATCATGCTCAATCTTGCTTTCGGTCCTCCTGAGAAAGCTGAGATAGAGAAGAACTCCTTGTCGTTCTTTCTTGCATTCCTTGACTTCTTTTGAGGTGGCTGAAGTTGCTTTCCTCTCTCCTCGCATAGTGACAAGGGCTTGGAACCTTGCACATCACTAGTTGCAAGTCAATTCTCCTCACTAGAGCTTGAATAGGATGCACTTTATAGCACACACTCAAGAGTCAGCCCAAGGATTGTTCTTGAGATAAGTTTCAAGAATTTTACCTCAAAACAGAAATGTATACTTCCTGTAGCAGACCTGAAACTTATGCCCAAGATTCAAACTTGGTCTAGCTGCTTCTCAATCTACTCTGATCCTTCGGCCTTTTTGGATGGCTGTAGGTAGTATAGGCCTCAGAAAAGATCTTAATATACCTTGAAACATATGTCATCTTAGCCTTAATCTCTGCTACAGGACAAGCCTCAGATCCACCCTTAAGACTGACAAATCTTGCCTCAGATCAGCTTCAGAAATTTGGCCTTGTTGCCTCGGGTATCTCGCCCTTATAGCCTCAGATCTCTTTAGTCTGCTGCCTCAGAAGTCACCTTTTTCTCTGCCTCAGAGATCACCCTTTTCGCTGCCTCAAAAATCACTTTTTCACCGTCTCAGAAATCACTTTTTTGTTGCCTCAGAGATCACTTTTTTGCTTCCCCAGAAATCACTTTTTCGCTGCCTCAGAGATCACCCTTTTCGCTGTTTCAGAAATCACCGTTTCGCTGCCTCAGATTTCTCGCTATCATAGCCTTAATTCTGCCATAGAATAGACTCAGAACAGACCTTGAGATTTGGCCTAGAATGCTTCTGCAAACACGGCTTCAGGCTTCCTTATCACTTGTTTAAAAAATGGCCTTAGAACAGGCCCAAACTCTGTCACAAGTACCGTCTTTAAATCAGCTTCAGAATTTGTCTTAGAACCACTGCAGAAGAGGTCTCTGGCTCGGCCTTCCTCCCTCAAAAATTTACCTTGAAAGCAACACTCAAACATAGGCCTGAAACTCGGCCTTAAGTCTGTTGTTTAGGTCTGCTGCTAGGTCTGCGGTTTAGGTCTATTTCTAGCTGCGGCAGCCTTGGAGGGTCTTCTCCATACGGTGGTCTCTCCTTCGAAGACCCTCGACCTACTTTAAACTTTCTCCACAGAGATTAAGGGAGGTTCAGCCCTCTCCTTACACCAACAGCAGGGGTCTAGTTGCCTTCAATCTCCATGGCTTGCCTTCATTGACTGTGCAGTAGTCATCTTCAAGAACTGCTTTGAAACCATGTTGAATTTAGCTCAATGCTGGGCTCAAGCACATAATTTATTTCTGTTTAACATTACTTGAACCATAAACAATGACTGCAGCAACAATACAATAGTTGTAGTAAACCAAGATCACAAGAAGAATAACCATGCACAAAAGACACCAGAAATATCCTGGGAAAAACCTTCTCAATCAAGGGAAAAACCCAACAATCCTTTGCTATACTGCCAAGAGAAGATCCACCATCCACCACCAAACCCCAGCACACAAGAGGGTGCTTCTAAGACTGAGAAAACTGTTGAATTTTAATGCTTAGCTCATGCACATGTAGTTTATTTCATTTATCATGTACTTGAACCATAAACAATGCAGCAATACCATACACAAGTGCTGCAGTAACCAAGATCACAAGAAGAATAACCATGCACAAGAACACAAGAAATAACCTGGGAAAACCCTTCTCAGTCAAGGGAAAAACCCAACAATCCTTCGCTATATTCTCAAGAGAAGATCCCCCACACCATAGACCTTAGCACACAAGAGGGTGCTTACAAAACCTAGAAACTAGCGCCCAAGAGAGGTGCGCACTTCTGCTGTACAAGTGCTTGCTGAAATTTTGAGATGATGAGTGAGTGTGATCCACAATGGGGATCCACTCTTATTGGCACAATAGGGCCGACTTCTATAACTCAAAAATATAATTAATCTTTACACAATATTAATTATCTTTCACATGGTGGGGCCGACTTGTACCCTTCACAACATAAATTAGGGTTACAACAAATCTTACTCTCAGACAACATAGTAAGGATTTCTCTCATCCTCTAGTGCTAAGCCACTAGGGACATGTCCACTTGTGCTCAGCCACAGGGACGTCACACTCAACAGATTAACTCAACTGAGTCCACAGGAGTACCATCTGGAGCACCATCTCAAGCCGACTCAACTAAGTCCATAGGAGTACAAGGCA
>JZKD02S1417267.1:0-11164 GCA_000966675.3 Picea glauca
TCCCATGTTCATGTGGTAAACAATACATAGGAGAAACAGGTTGTTCCTTTAGAATTAGGATTCAAGAACACGCCGCTGACATCAAACACAATCGCACTCGTCCCTCAGCTCTCGCGGAACACTCAGATAAAACCAAACATCACATCTGTATTGAAGAAACCAAAATCCTTGCCAGGATAGATCACTATCACAATAGGAAATTCAGAGAAGCAATCGAAATTGAAAAACAACCTAATAATCTAAACAGAGATGATGGATGGAAAATTAGTCAAAATTGGATTCCTACCCTAGCCAATATGAATAATTCTAAATATTAGTTTATAAACATTGTCCAGTCGGCTCTTTTTAAAAATAAAAATTAATAAACAAACAAGTAATTAATTATTAAAACAATTAATTAATTAATTAAACAAACAATTATAATCTTAAAAAATTTATAATTATTGATTTCATTTCAATAAGTCGGCTCCTTACAATAACTTTTCGAGTATTTATAAACTTATGCGTTCTTCGACTGAAGAAATTATATTTGGAGGGGAAACAATGCGTTTTTGGGATCTTCGTGCTCCCTAGTTGGAACCCCTAAGAGGACCTAATGGTTTGGACCTGAGCAAGTTGAGAAAAGACATACAGCCTTGGAAGGAACGACGTTCAGAAAAATATATGACTCATTCTCCTCTAGGCTCTTCAAATTCTATGGGTGGTGTAGCTACTGAAATCAATGTGGTGAATTATGTCTCTCCCAGAAGTTGGTTAGCCACCTCCCATTTCGTTCCAAGATTTTTCTTCTTTGTAGGTCATTTGTGGCATACAGGAAGGGCTCGTGCAGCTGCAACAGTATCTGAGAAAGGAATTGATCATGATTTCGAACTTGTTCTTTCCATGACTCCTCTTAACTGAAACAAGAGATTGAACTAGATGTAAGAGAAATCGATTCAATTTCATTACATCAATCTCCCATATCGACGGGATAGGAATATTTGAAAATACTCTCTTTTCAATTGGATCCTTGTAGCTCGGCTATCTCTAGCCAAGATATTCTCTTTTTTTGTACTGGACCAAACTAATAAATGTGATTTTTGAAAAAAAAAACATGAGAGAGAGGGATTCAAACACTCGATATTTTTTTAAATATATTTGTTTTCAGGACCAGAGCCATCAACCACTCAACCATCTCTCTTGAGGACAACTTCTATTCTACCCTTTCGGGTAATATCTAACTATAAGCATAAGGTCGGGCCAATACCAACCATACCAGTTACATATGACGATTTCTCATTATCGTCTGAAATGGAAAAATGAAACAAATTTCCCTCTCCTCTCACACTCAAATATCAAATTGAAAAAGTTTGAAAAGATCGATCAATTTATGGTCAAATCCTTTCCATAGTGAATTTGATTAGAATTGAAAATTGGGGATCATATGGTATAGTCTATTTAATCTGTTGGCATCTTGTAAGATCACAACCATGACTATTTATTTCCAATCAGTTGTGTTTGCATTAATTGTTATTTCAGTTTTACTAGTGATTGGTGTACTTGTTGCACTTACCTCTCCCGATGGCTAGTTAAGTAGCAAAAATGTTGTATTTTCGGGTGTATTATTATGGATCGGATCAGTCCTTTTTGTAAGTATCCTTAATTATTTCATATCTCAAATTTGTTCTAGATGTTTTAGGTTCAAAATCCCCCCCCCCCTGCCCCCTCCCAAAGGGATTTATGTCTCTTTTGAAGGGCCTTTTCCGTCAGGTCCAAGGATGAGGGGTTTCCGTAATTGAAAAAAGAATTGGACCATTAAGAAATGATATCTACTTGTGAATGGGAGTGAACATATATGTATTTTTTATATTATGAATAAAATGCGAGTATGGTTGAATGGTAAAATTTCTCTTTGCCAAGGAGAAGATGCGGGTTCGATCCCCGCTACCCACCATTTTCACATGGAATATGAAAATGAATATTTCATGTATTCATCATATATTTTCTTTTCCTCACTTTTCATTCTATTATAAAATGAGAATTGAGAGAGTAATCCTTTCTGGACCAAAATAATTATTATCTTTTGGTCTGGCGGAGACGGGATTTGAACCCGTGAGCCTTGCGAGCTACTAGACTACTCTACTCCGCACCATTGATTGATATCATAAATAGAATGGGTACACCAAACAATTATGGGATATATTAACCCTATCCCTATATAGGGATAGGGATAGGGGTACTTTTCCATTATCACAATAAACTTCAATAACTTTTTTCTTTTTCTACCAACTCGATTTTGTTATCTCGGGAAATAAACATGTGTGGGCCATCTCACGGAGTATGTGTATGGAAAATCCAAAGTCTTGATAGTTGGCTCTAGGTCTTCCATTTGAAGAACAACGTCGATGGATACATGTAGGTGCAGTATTACGTGGTGAAGATTGCAATTTTCTATGAATTTCCCATTTGTCATCCAATGATGAAACTTTTCTTTCTTCCTCCAAAGATTGACGAATCAAATGATATTTTTGTTCCAGTGCTTGTCTCTTATTCTCTCTCTGAATGAGACTCTTTCTTGCCATAATAGTTCAGTCGGTACTATTACCTACCAGGAATCAAAATATAGATTAGATTTTAGATGGAGAAATATTACGTTGATTAATTTTTCTATGTAGGGTATTTTCATTGATAGAATAATATCCCATTCATTGATGAAATGGATGAAGAAGAGTTAACCAAATTTACCTAATGTAGAGGCAATTAAAAATTTGCGTAAGTGAATATATAACTTATGGAAAAGTGAGATAAACCAACTAATCATGCTTGAACAATGGAAAGAGCTACTGGCTTGTCTCTCCATCGAACTAAATTATCCAAAGGTGTGTGCTCGTGGGCCCATGTGAGAGTTTCAATCAGTTCCTGCCAATATCCATGCCAAGAAATCAGGAACATAAATCTAGTAGCCCAAACAAGATGCCCAAATAAGAAAATCCATGCCCAAACAGAGAAAATGTTCACTTCGAAAGGATTGTATCCATTAACAAGTTGTGAATAATTTAACCAAAGATGATATCTTAACCATTCCATTAAATAAGTGGAAGACTCATTAAATTGCGCTACATTACCCTGTCATAATGTTATATGCTTCCAATGCCAATAGAAAGTAACCCATCCAATAGTATTCAACATCCAGAAAACTGCTAAATAAAAAGTGTCCCGGGCCGAGATATCGCAAGTACCACCCTGTCCCGAACCATCGCAAGGAAAACTATAACCAAAATATTTCTTATCTGGCATTAAATTGGAACCATGCGCATCCAAAACACCTTTAACTAGGATTAATCTAGTTGTATACAAACCTAGAGCAATAGCACGATGAACCAAAAAGTCTTCAGGGCTGATTGTTAAGAACAATGAATTATTATTATCATTAATATCATTTAACCAACCAGGTAACCATATTATCCTCCCTACATCAAATGTTGGACCACTTGTTGAAGATCGAAGTACATTGAAACCATATAAGGTCTTACCATGAGAAGATTGTATCCACTAAGAAAATATGGGCTTGATAAAGATTTGTTTTTCTGGAGTATCGAAAGAAAGCATAACATCATTATGACATAAAGTCCCAAGGTATAGAAACCTAGTAATAAACTAACCCAACTAAGATGATATATTATTTCTTCCTTCTGCTCCAACATTCTCACCAATACATTATCCTTATTCTGCTCCGGATTATAATCCCTAATGAGAAATATATATCCATGATCAAATACCCCTCTCATAATGAACCCAACACTGTATTGATGATGAGTATATAATGTAGCTTGGGTGGTGCGGTCTTGTGCTATGAATGCATAAGTGGGTAAAGAATACATGTGTTGAGCTAAAAAGGAAGTGATAACCCCCAAAGAAGCTAAAGCAAGACCCAATTGAAAATGAAGAGAGTTATTGATTGTGTTATAAAGATCCTTATGTATGAATCCTAATAGGCCTCCTGGAGGAACATGTGCCTCCAAAATATCTTCCATATTTTGACCAGTACCAAAGTTGGTTCTATACATATGAACATATCAGTCAGTGATAAATTTTGAAAAAACAAATGCAATATCTAAATGATGATGAGCCATATCAATTAGCCATAACATTTGATTTTTTGGATGGAATCCTCTGAGAAGAGTTGAAATGGAAATTCCTGCCCCTTGGGAGCTACTAAATAAGTGACTACTGGAATCAGGATTTTGAGCATAAAGATTCCACTAACTTGTAAAAAACGGTCCTAAACCTTGGGCATGCGGTAATAAATTTTAAAAATTATCCCAACTGACATTGTCTCCCCTTGATTCAAGAATAACGACGTGAACTAAATGCCATGTCCAAGCTAGAGAACTGACTCTGAAGAGTCTTGAAAAATGATGATTAAGATGGGATTCAAAAATTTTGAACCATGAAACACTTGGTTTGCATTTAGGTTGTAGATGTAATCTACTTGCTATTAAAAAAATGGCAGAAAAAAATAACAAGAAAATAGCTCCAGCACAGAGATCTTCGTTAGTGCGTAAGACGATTGTATACCACCACTGATAAACAACGGAATAAGAAATATTGACCAGACCGGGGGCACCTCCTCAGGTAAAGGCTTCTATAGTTGGTTGACCAAAATGAGGATCCCAAATTGCATGAGCAATGGGTCTTGTTATCCCCTACCCCAGGGATAACTAAGGAGATTATGTCTACAGGCCTACAGGTCCTAGACATGGAGTACCGAGAGCCATATTGACTTGAGCCTGGCCCTAGAGGGCCCATCCTTCTTCTTCAATGCCTCCATCTTTTCAGCAGCAACAACATCCATCCCATCGGCTTGGTCCTTCAACAACAGTGGGTCTTTCTCCATGAGGTAATGAGTCTGTGTATCATGGTATGTGTCACTCTTATTCTCAAAACATTTGAATATGTGCATTTAATTATTATTTTTCTAACGTGTGCTTGGAATTTATGCCTTTTCACTTGTCCACACCTGGGGGGAACGACAAGATTCCCTAGCAAGTTGGTTCTCTTAGGATTTAAATTTCCACTCGGTGGGTTTATGAAAGGTCGTCATCCATTCCCACCATACTTATCACTTTTCATCATTTTCCCTCTCATTCATGTAACGTCCCCGACCATCCATGTCGGACCACGCTACGCCAGAGAACTCTTATTGTTCTCTCTCTACAGAACATACGGTAACATACCTAGTATGCAACCGAGCTATGCCACATACATTTTTCCAACTGCATGCAATTAAAACATACACACATAGAACTCTTGCAGAAGCATATATATATATATATATATAAACGTAGACAGACAAATATGTTATGTCAATGCACAGATTCATACTAAAATGACAGTAAACATATACAGGAAGTACCCATAAATTTACAGACAGTTATAAACACACATAAGATAAGCCCATAAATATAAGCACGTAAATAACAATGCAGCATGTAAATTTATCACCCAATTGGCACTTATCTTGGTAAGAATGTCACCAACTGTGTGTAGACCTTCCAAGAACCTCCCAACCTTAGACCACATTGTTCATCAATCTCAACAGTGATTCACCCCCAAGATGGGACTAAACTCCACCCGAGTAAAGGGATTCCTAACCAGGCTAAAGGCTCAAAGACAACAAAAAAGACTCCATCTTTTTTTCACCCGGACCTTTCAATAAGCCTTTGTTTCTTCCCCTCAAAGAGCTAGAAGGGTTGGGTTGGTCCTTTCAGTTTGAGGGGAATAAAATAGTATCCTGAAAGGTCTTACCGGGCGGGTTGGGATAACCTACACAAATTCTGCAGAAAGGTTGTTTACCCTAGATTGGAGTCTGCTGATCAATTAGACAAAGAAGGTCCCCATGAGAAAGGTAATGTGGAATATCTTGATAAATGTGGATGGATAATGAAAGGTCATGTGCGGTCATGCGTGGTAATGTGAATTAGGAGCCAGAAAGACTAGAAATATCAAGATGAAGTAGTCTTTAGCCAGTCTTTATATATGTCATTATGCTTTCCAAAAGGAATCATCCCACCAGCAGGAATCATCCCACCAGAAGGGATTTTCGATATGCTCTCTCAGGTGCCAACTCAAACTAATAACCTACAGTCCCTCATTCCCCACATGTTTTTCCCACCCAAGAAGTGTTCCCCTTCTCTACTCAACAGTCCTTCGACTGCCCCACTTCCTTTCTGGGCTTCAGCAACAGGTCAGACAGGAAGTCTTAGAGCACTGTAGTTGCAGTTTAGCACCTTCAGGAAATCAATTCCCAACAATTCTCTCACCCAGATAATTTCTCACGGGCCTAACAACCCACCTCTTCAATATCCCACGAGCCTGATAACCCGCTTCTTCATTCCATCTCTCAAGCTAACCAGATATCCCAACACAAAATGGTTATGGATACAAGTTCAGGTACAATCATGAAAATACGAAAAAGATAGCTCAATGGGTGTGTGCATGCTCATGGATGATTGACTGGATCACTGAATGATGGATGGAATCATGGGAAGAATGATGGAAAATATGATAGGAAATGAACTAAGTCCCAACAATATGTATGCATGTCCTCAACTTGACACTTGTCATGTTGGGAGCTACTTTGGCCCACTTGTTCCCAACTTTAGGACTTAGGATAAAATAATTATCCATACTTTATGATTTAAGAATATTAATATAATATTCCTTTTTGGCTTAAGCTCCCTAGATTATCCCTTTTACTTAAATTTTAGGCCCCTCCCTTTCCCTAACCAGTGGATTTTAGTCCCCCATCTCTTTTATCATGGTCAGTCTACGTGCAACAATGTATTTTATATTAATTATGAGACATATACAAAAATAGGCGCACTGGCCTTTAACATCTAGGCTCTCCATCCTAATCAAAACATAAGCATATTAGCTTATAATAATTGGCTCACCATCCTATAAAACGCAACATATACACAAAAGGCTCCCTGGCCACAAAATCGCACACACTTAATTTGTCATGCGCGGTATCCAGGAATGTGCACACTTCATCATTTTACTATGCAGTACACGCGTGCCACTATGCCATGAAATGTGCATACAAAATGATATCAAACAACTCACCAACTTAAGTACATTTCCATTTACATTTACAACTGGGTCCAGCCTAGGGATATTACAATTCATCCCCTACACTAGTTCAGGCATTGGGTTTTCCAAGCTAGCAAAGGGTTGTACCTTACCTTGTGGGAAGAAGGGGCTAAAGGCCCAGAGGGTAAAATTAGTTGTCAAAAGGTAAAATCCAAAATAAAAAACCTTCAGATACTTCACCCAGGGATCCTCGAGAAAGCAATAAAAGGATTCTCAGCAAGAAATGGAGGAACCCATAAAATAATAAAATCAAGACCTAGTTGGAGGATAGGGGGTCTCATCACGAGCCAGCCTATTAGGTCCATGGCCATGTAGCAGCATGGCACTACCATTTAGCTGGTCACCACACCAAGGTAGTGGATCTTGGTGGCATATCCAAGAGAAAGGGGGTCTCATCACGAGTCAGCCTTCTCATCTCTGTGAAATGCTTATGGGTAACATTGTCACCACTGGTCACCACGTCAGGGCAGTGTCCCCTAACTAGTATCTTGAAAGAAAAAACAATAAGATAAAAAGGTAAAAGGCATTGAATGGGCTTGGAAACATTTGCATCCATGATAAGGTGCAACTCACCCTCTTCAGAGGCACCCACAGGTAAGCCATACATTCCCCTGTCATCACGACACCCATTGCTCAAACATCCCTACACCACCTCATACACTTACATGGCATGGATTTGTCTTCACCTAGAAACATCCCACACCCAATGAGAATTAGCCCAGTAGGACCTCCTGACACCCTCTCCAAACCTGGCTTGTAGAATAACATAACGTCCTTGAGCATTTGTCTGGTAAAGGGGGGTTTTATGCACATATTTAGATAACTTGATTATTAGACATGATTGACATTGCTATGATCCCTGTGACTTATGAGCCCATGGAGGGCGCACTTGTTGTTGTTGTAGGGCCACACCCGATGGACAAGTACACATGGGGAGATGATTAGTTTGGACCTCCATAGGGATAAAATCCCACTAGATGGATGTTGAGACCCCAGCCAGAGGAAACCACATGTCAGAGGCTTGCACCAAAGAGAGAGGAGGATGTTCCACCAGAGACATCTTGGTAGGCTTGGACCCAGGGGGGTCTTGCCCTCCCACTATGATGTTTTCCTTAGAAGGCCCGTGATGTCACCTCTGTGACCCTTGACATCACCCAGCATTTGATGGACACTTTGGAGGCAGTTGTGTGCCAAGTGGCACGCGTGGCTTGATCTAGAGGCCTCGAGAGGCCTAACATTTTACTCCTGGAAGCCAATGTTTAACTAGAGAGTCTTAACATCACCCTAAAAGGGCATGACATCACTTTTTTTGCTTGATTTAGGGTTTTAATTTGTCATTTTATGTAAAAATTGGATATTACATGTAAACTGGCCATGTCGGCCTTTTTGACCTAATTTGTAAATTAAAGGTCATTTGTATTGTATAAATAAGGGAAAATTCTCTCTTATTTTTCGTCATCTTTCACTCACACTTAAGTTCGGTCTGAAATTTGCGCCCTAATTAGGGTTTATTGATGAAATTTGGTGCGCACTTATTGAAGGAGGCTATTTTTGGTGTATTTTAGCATTTTTCTTGGTGGAAGTCTTCAACTAGGCCTATTGCTAGATGATTCTTGGTGAATGTAAGTAAATTTTCTGCAATTATTCTTCATTTGAATGGTTATGGTGTATTTATCTTGCATTTCTTCCAAGATTATGAAATTGCTAGCTTAAAACCCTAGGAGGCTAAAGCACATGTTATTGTTCTTGCCTTAACAACTTTTCACCTACTAGATTATGCTTGAAACCCTACTTTATTGAAGATTTGTGCCAAGGGCCTTTCTATTGCAACACCCTAGCATCTTTAGCTTCATCTAGACATCATCTACTTTGTCCTTGAGCTAAAGAAGGAGGAAAATCGCTAGGGCCTAGGGTTACCTACTTCCTAGTGGCCATTTTCCCCCTAGGGTTTAGTGATTGAAGCCTTGGGTTACCAACACTTCAATCATTGACCTTCTTGTCTCTGGCTCTACTATTTTCATTTTTTCCTTCAAGATTGTTGCTGTTAAAAGAGACTCGATTAACCCTAAAAGAATTAATCTAAGCCTTGCACTTGATTGATTGATGAACACAACTTTCAAAACTTTTACCGCAAGCTATATACTAACTTCTCCTAACCCTAGAATAGGATAATTTACTAACCTACTTGTTGTTGTTACAAAATTAATATACAACCATTTATTGCAGCAATAAAATCACCTAAAAGAATTTGTAAAGTTGATTTATACACTGCCTAATTAGCTTCTGACAAATGCTAGTACTTTGCCATTATTAAGTGATTATTTTTGGTCATTGTGAAGCTCTCTTCAGGGATTTATTGTGAAGCTATCATCTTATAAACATTGTTGTTATAAAATTCTATTTTCTTCATCATACATCAACTATTGCTTTTATTGATAAGTCCATGGTTTTATGAAGTACTAACATCAAAGTGTGCTTGCAAAAGATATAGTTTTCTTTTTGTTTTTTTCATGACAGGTACATCTAAGCATTTCGTTACTTCATTGGTTAAAACCTTGGTAATTTCTGATCAATGTAACTTGTGAGAGGGGATACCTTTATAGACACTTCAACCTTTTCCTTCTCAAACCCCCAGGTCACCGGGGAAGTCTCCCCTGGTCCATCAACCCTATATAGAAATAGATATCCTGTTGAGGTGACAGTGATAGGATAACCTCCTGGTACACCATTTTTCCTCCCTTAGCCTTTCCCTTTGGGACAAGTAAAAATGCACGATAATAGGTCTTACATGTAAGGGTTAGCATACCCATGCTTCAAAATTTCCTTGCCAAGCCACATGGAACAAATTACCAGATGTCCACATAAATATTATTTCCAACTAACTAAAGTGGGAAGAATTTTTTTTATGATAAAAGCGTTCTTCAGTAATATCATCATGACTCTTGAAGTCATGTGTGGTCGCAATACTGAACCAAATACGACGCATAGTTGGGTCCTAGGCCAAGCCTTCACTGAAATTTGGAAATCTTGATGCCGTAATGCTTTTCAAATCCTCTTAGCCATTATCCTACTGCAATAATTCTTGCCAGAAAGAATGCCCATGTTGTGATGATTCCACCTAGAAGGTAATGAGCTACTCCTACAACACGTCCCTGTACAATGCTCAAGGCTCTAGGCTAGATAGTAGGAGCAAACTTCAATTTCTTATGGGCCCAAACAATAGATTCAATGAGTTCTTTCCAGTACCCATGACTATTGAATAAGAACATTAAACTAAATGCCCAAATAAAATGAGAACCTAAAAATAAAAGACCATATGAAGATAATGAAGAACCATAAGATTGAATCGCTTGAAATTCATAGAAATTCATAGAGCCACCCGTTAATCATAATGGATCTCTGGGCAAGTTTTCCTCCTGTAATATGAATTACCACTCCCTAATCACTTATACTACCCCAAACATCGGACTGCATTTTTCAACTGAAATGGAATATTACTACCGAAATTGCATTGTACATCCAAAATAAACCAAGGAAAACATGATCCCAAGAAGATACTTGATATGTTCCTCCTCTCTTGGGTCCATCATAAGGAAAGAGAAAACTAAGATTCACTTTATCAGGTATTAAACAAGAGCTATGGGAAAATAGAAAACATTTAAGTAGGATTAAAATGGTCACATGGATAGTAAATGCATGAATGTGATGTACCAAAAAAATCATGGTTCCTAATGGAACTGGTAACAAAGCCACTTTGGAACCTACAGTCCTCAAATCACCACCTCCCCAGCTTAAATTGGTACTCGTTGTTGCACCGAGAGCTGTTGAACCAGGTGTTGAAGCATGAGTGTTTTGTATCCATTGAGCAAAGATAGGTTGTAACTGTATAACAGTATTTGAGAACATATCTTGAGGACGTCCTGGAGCACGCATAGTATTATTATGAATATACAAACCAAAACTATGGAAGCCTACGAATATACATACCCAGTTGAGGTGTGATACAATTGCATCACGATGTCTAAGAACA
>JZKD02S1417278.1:0-11164 GCA_000966675.3 Picea glauca
GTGAATATCCTACAATCACAAACTAAACCATTTTTCAAAGATAAATGCAAAATATGTTATTTTTCTAATATTTAACCAAAATTCATATGAAATACTAAATAAATGCAATGGGAAATACTTTGGTTATAAATCCCTCATATAATCATCAAAATGGATTAATAATCATTAATATGAGGTTATGGGTAAACAAGAAGGGATTAAAAATAGAGAAAAAAGATGTAAAAAGGATGGCAATTCCATGGCCCAACATCTCCCCCAAACCGAATATGTTATTTGTCCTCTTTCAACCCAATGCCAAGCTGGAAGGACCCATTTGAATGTTGCTTCCAATTTTCAATGCATAATAACTAAAACCACTTATTGATACCTCTATGATTTCCCAACTGGTGATTATGCTATACAACACTTCTTTCCCAATAGCACCTTGAAACCAACTCAAATAATGGCATGAAAAGTAGCCTCCAAATTATTTTTAGCAATTATGGTGGAGTTGTAACAAATGTTATAGTAGTTGCTACATTGAAGTAACAACAATGGAGTTGCAACAAATGTTATAGTAGCTTCTATAATGGAGTAACAACATTGATGTAGCTTCTATAATGGAGTAACAACAATGTTGTAGCTACTATAGTGGAGTAGCAACACTGTATTCTAGATTGAGGAGATTTTTGGTGAGTGTGTTCATCATATTTTAATGTCTCTGTCTACCAAATAAACAAATAAGCTACTAGAGGATTTGCAACCGAGTTCATAGATTTTAATATATAAACAAATAAGCTACTAGAGGAGTTGCAACAAGTGTTGTAGGAATAGTAGCAAAATTTTAAACTGGGTTTTTGTGAAATTTTGCAAGCATTCTTGTCCTATTTTATTGTTTCTCCTCACCAAAAATCATGATCATATGATGCATAGATCTCAAGAGATAAATAAATCAATTATGTACAGTAACAACAACAGTGTGATAACAAGAGTAACAATACCAGTGTTATAACATGAGTAACAACAATAGTGTTATAACAATAGTAATAACAATAGTGTTATGACATGAGTAACAATAGTAAATGACATGGTGATATTGTGTGACATGTTGTTGGTTCTTGTGTAATTGTAATAACACTTCCTGTTGTTGGTTCTTGTGTAACAATAATAGGGATTTCTCGTGTCATTAATGTTGAAAATTATTGTTGTCCACCGAAAAATGAAAATTATTGTTGTACGTACCGAAACTCAAGGATGAAGACATATTTTTATATAGGAATGGATTCTATAGTGGCTTCTTCTACTATAGGTTCTTGTGGGGTGGTCTATTCCTCTCTAGGTAATGATTTTTCCTCTCCCCCAAACTGAAAACTTTTCTATCAAATGGAAGGCCAAGAAAACAGTGTTGTTCCAAGTAAGAAATTTCCAATATTCTACCCCCCAAACTGAGAATGTTTCATGTCCTCATGGAATACAAAGCCTGCAAATGGGCCATCTACTTGGATATGCTGCTCAAAACCATATTTTAATGTAGTGTTCCTACAAATTCTCATGGATCAAGAAAGAGAGATATGGTATTGACAAATGTTGGTCGTCCCTTTCAGCCGCTTATTTTTCTGTTGTTGGTTCTTGTGGAGCAACAACAATGTCTCGTTTTTTATTACTGTTGTTTCTTGTATGCAAACAATAAGGTCCTTTACTTTTAATTCTTGTGTGGTGGCAACAAGGTCCTTTATTGTTGGTTCTTGTGCGGAAACAACAAAGCCTTATTTTCCCGTACTACTAGTTCTTGTGTGGCAATAACAAGGCCTTCTATTGCTAGTTCTTGTGGAGAAACAATAGGGAATCTTGTGATACTTATCATGCATGGATAACATATTGGATTTGAATAATAATAGTGAGGTAATTTTATGGGATGTAAAGGTCATTGTGTTCCCCCTCAAAACTGAAGATTTCCAACCCCCGAGAAATGGAAAAAGATGAGGAAGTAGGATAGAGACCTAAGTGATTTTCCAAATACAAATCCATAGAATCCAATGAATTGTGATTAAAGAAAAGATAAAGAAGCATACATGCACCTACCTATGAATTACATAATGTTTGTAGCAGCATCCTAATCTGATATGGTCCACAATGATGTAGAAACTTTGCAAGGAAGAGCAGTGTGGAGCTTGGAACATGTAGCACAATGTAGATAAGGAATAGACTTTTGATGTAGTAATGAATCTTGGAAATATTTATTCAACTTAAAGATATTTATTCATAGAGAAACACATGTACGATATCCTAAGATGGTCCACAAGAAAGAATAATGGGAAGCTTGGAACTTTGGAGCACAATATGAGTTGTAGACTGAGGTTTGGAACAACCTTCTGATGGAGCATGAAACTTGGGAATATTTATTTAGAGAGTAACTGGAGCTTGAAAATGAACTTTTATTTCTTATTTGCAAACCTTGTTCTCCTAGAAAATTGGTTTTCAAACAAGGTTTGTCTAATTATGCCTAGAGGGTTTTCACAGTCAAAAAATTTTATTCCCAAGGAATGCATGCCGACAAGCTGGTTTTCAAGAATTCCAAGGTTTGATGGCGCTTGAGATAGGTTTTGACCATAAAATTTATTAAGGAAGGGAATGGGATAACAAGGTGACTCAACAATGTAAGTGAGCCAAGTCACTTTATTGCATGGGTTAGGGATGGGTGAAGTAGAAAGTAGGAAGTGATGATGACGAAGTTGTGGTTTGATAGCAATGGAAAAGTTTAATATTTAAGGGAAACCACATAAACAAGGAATGATATCCATCATACAATTATTTCAAACTGGAAAGGTAGAAATGCATAGGCATATCATGGTATTGATGAATGAGCACAATAAATACTAAGTCTTATGAAAGGATTCATTTGCAACAAGGATGTGGACAATGTGTAATGTAGTTAGAGAGGTAGTGGGCAGCCTGGAGGGCCCATAAGGATAATAGTGGAGGCCATTCAATGTAAGGTGGACTGGGTCCACTATATTATTAAATAATCCCCACTATGTGATGAAAACCCCCTGTCTCTCCTAGGTTATCCTCCACCTCCTGGTCAAGGATCGATCACTTTTGGAGTTGAATCGACTCTTAGGCTCTTGTTGAACCCCAATTTTAGTTTACACAGACCCTCCTTAGTTCTCTGTGTAGGTTCTTTGAAACCCGTGGGTGCATTCTTGGCACTTTTTCCCTTTTAAAAAAAAATATAAACATCAGGTGTTAGCTTTCTTCACTAGGCCCCTTTCCCCATACGAACTTGGGTTGTGACATGGGACTTAACCCAAAAGGCGCTAAGCTCTAGGCTTCGGGACTCTTTTCAACCACTATTCCTTTCAAACTCCCAAAGTGATATATCCCGAACTCATGGGATTTCTCCACGTGCCCCTCCAAACTGGCGGTCATGATGAGTCCCTCTTTTTAAGGCTTCAAGACTTCTTCTACCCTCATATAATATTTTCCCTGAAGTTTCTTTCCCCTGAATCTCGCAGATCTATGACGCGTGTCTACCTAGAATCGATGGTCGATGGTGTTTTGGCCTTTGGCCCTTGGTCACCTCGATGTTATCCTCCTTCCTTCTGAAGTCTCAAACCTATGAATATGCAGATCTCCACCATGTGTCCTCCCTGGATCCAACGATCCATATTCACCTTTATGCTTCGGGCTTTGGAACTGTGGCTATCCTGGATTTTTGACACTCCTTAAACCTCCGAATAAGCAAAGTTCCAAAGCTCTTAAGGGTTATCTACCTTGCAACTTCCCCTCGATTTGACAATCGTCAACTCTCCTGCGATACCCCACAGGATCTTCACCGTCGATTTCTTGAAACTCTTCCCTTCAAGGGATCACATTCATTAGCCCTCCTAAGCTTAACTATCGGAGGTATATGAAACCTCTATCTGCCCTATGTGCACTCCTTTTGTGTTGTAAAGTGATGGGACTTGGGAACTTCCAAATTTCCTCCCTTGATGTTGATGTAAGCCATCCCTCCTGAGCTTAAGTCCTAGAGTTATATGATCCCTCTGCCTCTCCTTTATTCACTTCTTTCAAACATGAAAACGTTCGGACTTAGGAAATTTTCTAAGTCTTTTCTCCTCAAAGACCCAGGTTTCTATCTCTCCTGAGCTTGTGTTCTCCAAGGTTTTAAAGCCTTGGGTGCACACCTTGCAACCTTAGAACTCTACAACCATTGATTGCTCTCCTTTTCACAAAGAATATGAGAACATCTCAGCCTACACACTCCTTGTGTGGGTTGGTTCTTTCTCTGCACTACTACTATCAAAAATTCAACGTTATCTCTCTCGAGCTTCTCTGAGTTAAACTTAACTTTGTCAATGCACTCCTTGCAAAAAATATGCACTCCTTGCACAAGCTCTCAGAAGAGAAATAATTGAAACTTATTCTAATTCCATAGATTCATATATTTAACCACAAAATACATTCAAAAGCACAAGAATGAGTATAAACAGAGAATTTAAATGAACAGAAAACCTACCATTCATTCAGATAAAACAAAATAACAACCACACCAAAAGTTTGGTTAAAGATTCTATGTTCTATTCATTCAAGTGATAATATACATAGATATAGGCCATCCTCCACAAATCCTTCAACAACTTATACAATGATATCAACAACAACAATTGTCTCTCTCTCTCTCTCTCTCTCAGGAATGATAACTATCGCAAATAAGCAACAACTAACTTTCACAAATGAGAAAAAACAATCTTCTTTGGGCATAAGATACAAATATATATACAAGGGGTGATTCATCGAGTATTTCCCCCCAACAACCTAATGCTATCCTATTAGGATTTAATGCATCCATCTACTAAGGACTATGAAGTTAATAACATTTACAAAGAAGGTAGGGGTTGATGTGCAACCTCTGTACAATACAACATTTACATTAAAGTGATACTTATCCAAGAGGATATTTGGGGATGTCCTTAGCCTCCAATCATTAATTACATTTATTTTAATAAAATTTCAAATTCAAAAAGGTGCGCTCTCCTTTGTGTAGTCCAAATAAGCTTCATGCATGCGTTGGATGATATGCTTTACTCTAGTCTGTCCTCCTTTTAATGTTGATACAGATGCTCCTGCATCATACTCCTCTGGCCAAAAATTCATGGACTCGTGTCCACGAGCTCCTGCACTGTCTTTCCTTGATTATGGATCTCTTCTTCACTTACCCAATTGGTATCTTCTTCTGGATGGCCTTTCCACTTCACAAGGTATTCAAAATAAGTCTTCCTTCTGGTCCTTTTGCCAATTCTATGATCTATGATCTTNTGACGCGTGTCTACCTAGAATCGATGGTCGATGGTGTTTTGGCCTTTGGCCCTTGGTCACCTCGATGTTATCCTCCTTCCTTCTGAAGTCTCAAACCTATGAATATGCAGATCTCCACCATGTGTCCTCCCTGGATCCAACGATCCATATTCACCTTTATGCTTCGGGCTTTGGAACTGTGGCTATCCTGGATTTTTGACACTCCTTAAACCTCCGAATAAGCAAAGTTCCAAAGCTCTTAAGGGTTATCTACCTTGCAACTTCCCCTCGATTTGACAATCGTCAACTCTCCTGCGATACCCCACAGGATCTTCACCGTCGATTTCTTGAAACTCTTCCCTTCAAGGGATCACATTCATTAGCCCTCCTAAGCTTAACTATCGGAGGTATATGAAACCTCTATCTGCCCTATGTGCACTCCTTTTGTGTTGTAAAGTGATGGGACTTGGGAACTTCCAAATTTCCTCCCTTGATGTTGATGTAAGCCATCCCTCCTGAGCTTAAGTCCTAGAGTTATATGATCCCTCTGCCTCTCCTTTATTCACTTCTTTCAAACATGAAAACGTTCGGACTTAGGAAATTTTCTAAGTCTTTTCTCCTCAAAGACCCAGGTTTCTATCTCTCCTGAGCTTGTGTTCTCCAAGGTTTTAAAGCCTTGGGTGCACACCTTGCAACCTTAGAACTCTACAACCATTGATTTCTCTCCTTTTCACAAAGAATATGAGAACATCTCGGCCTACACACTCATTGTGTAGGTCGGTTCTTTCTCTGCACTACTACTATCAAATATTCAACGTTATCTCTCTCGAGCTTCTCTGAGTTAAACTTAAATTTGTCAATGCAATCCTTGCGAAAAATATGCACTCCTTGCACAAGCTCTCAGAAGAGAAACAATTGAAACTTATTCTAATTCCATAGATTCATATATTTAACCACAAAATACATTCAAAAGCACAAGAATGAGTATAAACAGAGAATTTAAATGAACATAAAACCTACCATTCATTCAGATAAAACAAAATAACAACCACACCAAAAATTTGGTTAAAGCTTCTATGTTCTATTCATTCAAGTGATAATATACATAGATATAGGCCATCCTCCACAAATCCTTCAACAACTTATACAATGATATCAACAACAACAACTCTCTCTCTCTCTCTCTCTCTCTCTCTCTCTCTCTCTCTCTCTCAGGAATGATAACTATCACAAATAAGAAACAACTAACTTTCACAAATGAGAAAAAAAATCTTCTTTGGGCATAAGATACAGATATATATACAAGGGGTGATTCATCGAGTATTTCCCCCCAACAACCTAATGCTATCCTATTAGGATTTAATGCATCCATCTACTAAGGACTATGAAGTTAATAACATTTACAAAGAAGGTAGGGGTTGATGTGCAACCTCTGTACAATACAACATTTACATTAAAGTGATACTTATCCAAGAGGATATTTGGGGATGTCCTTAGCCTCCAATCATTAATTACATTTCTTTTAATAAAATTTCAAATTCAAAAAGGTGCGCTCTCCTTTCTGTAGTCCAAATAAGCTTCATGCATGCGCTGGATGATATGTTTTACTCTAGTCTGTCCTCCTTTTAATGTTGATGCAGATGCTCCTGCATCATACTCCTCTGGCCAAAAATTCATGGATTCGTGTCCATGAGCTCATGCACTGTCTTTCCTTGATTATGGATCTCTGCTTCACTTACCCAATTGGTATCTTCTTCTGGATGGCCTTTCCACTTCACAAGGTATTCAAAATAAGTCTTCCTTCTGGTCCTTTTGCCAATTCTATGATCTATGATCTTCTCCATCTGTGGCTTCTCTGCTACAGGAATTTTTTTCTCCGATATGATCTCCTTCTGATTTCCTGATCCTCATGTTTCATATTCCTTGTAAGGATACAGGTCTACAATATTAAAAATGGGTGATATTCCCACATTGTCTGGAAGCTCTATCTCATAAGCATTTGCTACAAATTTTCTGAGGATCTGCATGGTCCTATCTTTTTAATTTTTAATTTTTTATATGTTCCCTTAGGGAACATTTCCTTCCTCAAGTGTGCTAAAATTTGATCTCTCACTTCAAATTGAAGCTCTCTCATATGTTGATCAACCATGTCTTTGTACTTCTTGTCGTTTTCCTATAGTTGCTCCTTGATCTCACCATGAAGTTTTTTCATCTCTGCAGAAAAATATTATGCTCCTGCACTTTTGAACTCATTATGTCCCAAATATCTTAGTTCCGATATCCCTCTTGGGTGCATTCCATACACAATCTGGAATGGACTTCTCCCGGTGCTCCTATTTGGTGAATCATTGTATGCAATTTTTTCTTGTGGCAGAATCTGATCCCACTGACTATTATGTTCAATGACTAAGCTTCTTAGAAAATTACCCAGTCTTTTGTTTACTACCTTAGTCTGTCCATCTATCTAAGGATGATATGTTGATATGAATGACAAATATGTCCCCAATTTCTTCCACAGTGTTCTCCAGAAATGACCAACAAATTTGTTGTCCCTATCTGAAACAATGCTTCTGGGAAATCCATGTAGTCTCACAACTTCTTTAAAAAATAAAATTGCTATGTGTGTAGCATCATTTGTCTTTTGGCATGGTATAAATTGTGTCATTTTGGAAAATATGTCAACTACCACAAATAAAAAATCACTTCCCCTCTAGGTTCTTGGCAATCCCAACACAAAATCCATGTTGATAGAATCCCAAAACTTGTTTGGAATAGGCAATGGTTGAAAAAGACTAGTTTTTTGTTGTCTTCCTTTTGCATACTGGAAAATTATGCATTTGTTTACAATTTTTTTTTCTTTATATCTCATGCCTAGCCAATAGTATGAGCTACTTAATTGTCAAAATGTTTTTTCATGGCCAAAATTTCTTGCTAGGCCTCCACTATGTTTTTATTTCAATAAATTGTCTCTTATTCAACATCTTGGTATGCACAATTTTCTCCCTTTGAACAACAATCCATCCTAAATCAAATAGTCCATCCATGGGCTCCTATCCCTTAGCAAAGGATTTGCACATGATTCATAAGCTTCTTTGAAATATGCATCTTCACCATATATTTTCTTAAGGTGTTCAAACCCTAAGGTTTCTACTTTGAATTCCTGCATAATCAAACACCTCGTACTCAAAGCATCTGCAACTTTGTTTTCACTTCCATTGATATGCTTGATAACTAAAGTGAAATTTTGCATAAATTCCACCCACTTTGCATGCCCCTGATTCATCTTCTCCTACCTGGTTATGAACTATAGAGCTTGATTATCACTATACAACACAAACTCCTTGGGAATGAGATAATGCCTCCATTTTTCCAAGGCTTGAATCACTACATAGAATTATTTTTCATATGTGGAGTACTTTTTCTTGGTATCATTCTTCTTCTCACTGAAATATGCAACATGTCTATTATCTTGGCTTAAGACTACTCCAATTTCTAATCCACTAGCATCACACCTTACCTAAAATGTCTTTCCAAAATCTGGCAGAACCAGAATTGGTTGTTTTGTGATTTTATCCTTCAATATCCTGAAGCTATTTTCAACCTCTTCTAACCACTTAAGAGATTTTTGTCTCTTCTTCACAGTGTCTAATATTGGTGCACATATACCACTTAAATTTCTAATTAATTTCCTATAGAAACCTGCTAATACATGGAAGCTTCTTACCTCGAATATACTCCTTGGTGATGGCCAATCTATGATAGCTCTCACCTTTTATGGATCCATCTTCAACTCATTTGAAGAGATCACAAAACCCAAATATATGAGTTATTTCTTCATAAAATATGACTTCTTTAAATTTATCAGTAGCTTCTCTTATTGCAACCTTCTCATCACTAATGTCAATTGTCTCAAATGTTCCTCCTCAGTTTTACTGAAGACTAGTATATCATCTAGATACACAATGACAAATTTATCTATGAAGTCTTTGAGTACTTCATTCATCAACCTCATAAATGTGCTTGGGGAATTTGTTAAGCCAAATGGAATAACAAGCCACTCATACAACCCTTCATTTGTTTTGAATGATTTTTTCCATTCATCTCCTTCTCTCATTCGTATTTGATGATAACCACTTTTTAGATCTATCTTAGAAAAATAACTTGCTCCACTTAAACAATCCATCAAGTCATCCATCCCATGTAAAGGAAATCTATACCTGATAGTGATCTTGTTGATGGCTCTGGAATCTGTGCACATTCTCTATCCTCCATCCTTCTTAGGACTCAATACAGTTAGTATTGCACATGGGTTTAAGCTCTCCCTAACTAAACCCTTTTCCAACAGATCTTGGAACTGGTTCTTGACTTCTTCATTCTCTTGAGGTATCAACCTATATGATGCTTTGTTTGGAAAACTAGCTCCTGGAATAAGTTCAATGTGATGACTAATGCTCCTAATGGGTGGCAATGAGTAAGGTAACTCATCCACCACTATATCAGAAATTTTTTCTAGCAGTTCCTAAATTTCTTCAAGAAAATCATCCATAGTATTGCTTGTAAGGATGACTTTAAGCTTTCTCACTACAACAAATTCCATGTCATGTTCCTTCTTGACTTCATTCAAAAGCTCCTTCCCACTCATGAGAAGTATGCTCATGTTGGCTTCTTCCTTCACCTTCATATCTTCTATTGGCAGCAACATGTGTGTCCTACCATTTTTTTCTAGGGTGTAGGTGTTTTCCTCCCATCATGTATGACATTTCTGTCAAACTGCCATGGTATTCCTAGCAAAACATGACAAACATCCATGGGTATTACATCACATAAAATCTCATCTTTGTATCCTCCTATTTTAAATTCAACTTGACATTGTTTACTTACAATTACTTGGTGTCCTTTTTGCAGCCATGAAACTTTATATGGATTTGGATGTGCATTTGTTTCTAGCTCTAGTTTCTCCACCATCTCTGTGGATACTAGATTATCAGTGCTCCCACTATCAATTATCACCTTGCAAACTCTATCCTTAGTCTTGCAAGCAGTCCTAAACAGACTGTTTCTCTGTACTGGTGCTTCCACCTCCTTCTTTGGTTTCAAGAGAATTTTCCTTATCATGAGGGACTTTCCATCTTCAACAAATTTTGCCTCAACATTTATTTTTTGTGCTTCAGAAATGTAAGCTTCTCCTCCTCCTTTTTTTTTCTCAGGGAATTCCCAAGACATATGTCATGTCTTTCCACAGGCATAGCATTTCACCTCTCCTCCTCTACCTCTTCCTCTTCCTCGAGGAAAAGAATTCCTTCCACCATATTGTCTTCCTTGGGAACTTCCTCCTCTCTTTGTATGACTGTGAAACTTTCCAGTCTCATCTTTGGGATTTTGAGCCTTGTCATGGACAATTCCCTTACCTCTATGTGGGATTTTTCCACTACCTCGTTGGATTTTCTTTCTGGACAACTTCTCTTCTTCTTTCAGGGCAGCCTAATAAGCATATTCAACTGTCCTCATATTCACCATGTTGATTTCATCCTGGATTTCATATCTCAGGCCATTAATTTATCTAGAAACCTTCTCTTCATCACTTTCATGATTTCCATCTCTAATGTTCAACCTATATAACTCTTCTTTGTACTCTCTTACTATCAAACCCTTCTGTCTTAGGTTCTATAGTCTCCTGAACAGATTTATTTGATAATCTTTGGGTATGAATTTAGCCTTTAGCTTGGCTACCATTCTATCCCAGATTTTAATTTTTTGTTTGCCTGTGCTTCTTCTATTAGCCTGCAGTTCATCCCACCATAGTGTAGCATGCCCTTTTAATCTTGTGATAGTATGTTTAACCTTCTTATCCTCATCAACCTCTTCATAATTGAAGTATTTTCCCATT
>JZKD02S1417289.1:0-11164 GCA_000966675.3 Picea glauca
CTACGCTTAGCCACTTTAGATTGGTATAGTATGAATCAGAACTTTATAGCTACGTTTTTATTTGAGATTCAATACCCTATAGTAGACCAAGCTTTACAAATTGTAATACAAAAGGCATTTGAGGAGGCACCTAACCTCCCTTTTTATAAAGAAGAGGATGAATGGACTACACCTCTTTAGAAATTACAAGGTTGTTATAATATTAATGTTGATGAAGATGATGCTCCTAGGAATGTAAACATCACATAAACTGAAGGACAAAGAGACATACAAGGGCCAAGGATTGAATTACCTTTTATTTGACAACCCATTAAAATTAATAAGGTTAATATTGGAATAGATCAAACACCTAAGTTGGAAAATGTTGGAGATTATTGGGATGATGCTACTATTGACAAGATCACAGAACTACTGCATGAGTATCAAGACTTGTTTCCAACCAAGTTCACAGACATGAAGGGTATTAAAGAGCCCATGGGTGAAATGAACATCCCTCTAAGACCAGATGCAAGACCCATCGAGAAGATACCTTACAGACTGAACCCCAAATATAAGTAGAAAGTTAAGATCGAATTGGATAGAATGTTGGAAGCAGGAATCATAGAACTAGTTGAGGAATTTGAATGGATTATCCCTATGGTGGTCCAAGACAATAAGTCAGGAGAAATCAGAATTTGTGTAGATTTAAGGAAATTGAATGATGCATGCCTACATGATCCATTTCCTACAACCTTTACTAATGGAGTTCTAGATAATGTAGGAGGACAGGAGGTCTACTCATTCACAGATGGATTTTCAGGCTATCACCAGATCAAAATTTCTAAGGAGGATAGACATAAGGGCACATTTGTAACAGAATGGGGTTATTCCCAGTACACTGTGATGCCTTTTGTCTTGAAGAATGCACCATCCATATTTTTCAGGGTGGTGGTCGAAGCATTTAAGGAATTTTTACACAAATTCTTGGAAGCATACTTTGATGATTGGACTTTTTTTATCCTAATGAAGGATCATATTGAATGCTTGAGATTAATGTTAGATAAGTGAAGGCAATGTCAGATTGCCCTGAATCTGAAAAAGTGTATTTTATATTCACCTTTAGGAGTGCTTCTAGGACATATTATGTGTAAGCATGGGTTGCTGGTAGGTCCTTCCAAGATTGCTATCATTGTTGATATACCTCCTCCTACTTTGGTTAGGCAGCTGCACACTGCATTGGGGCACACTAGATACTATATAAATTTTATTAAGGGTTATGCACAGATAACAACACCTATGGAGAAGCTATTAAAGAAAGATAGTAAGCTCCAATGGATAGAAGAATGCCAACAGATCTTCGACACACTAAAGTAGAAAATGGTCACTGCGCCAATATTGGTCTTTCCATATTGGGGTAAGGAGTTCAATGTTCATGTCAATGCTTCACCCATTGCATTAGGATAAGTTTTAACACAGTCGGGTGCAGGAGACATTGAATACCCTATAGAATTTGCTAGCAGGAATATTTCTACAGCTAAAAGGAACTATACTATGATTGAAAGAGAAGGCTTGGCTATGGTATATGCATTGTAGAAATTTAGAAAATATTTGCTGGGAAGACATTTTAAGATGTTCATTGATCATTCTGCATTGAAATAATTAGTCAACAAGCCATTGTTGGGAGGAAGAATATGTATTTCACTACTACTATTCCAGGAGTATGACTTTAAGATTGTGGTAAAGCCAGGAAGAATGAATAAAGGACCTGATCACTTATCCAGGTTAGAACATGGAGAGGAACCTACTAGAATGGAGGATACACTTCCAGATTCACAATTTTGGCCATTAGAAAATTTGATGATCACTTTTTCGAGATAGTTTAGTTCCTATCCACAAGAATGGCACCTCGTGAGTACATAGTCATGCAGAAGAAAAAGTTGGTCATTCACGTTGATGAATTTCAACTTATAGATGGAAATTTATATAAGATCGAACCAGATGAGATCCTAAGGAAATTTGTTATGGAGGCAGAAAGACCATTGATCCTGTAATAAGCACATGAAGTCATCATAGGATGAAACTATGCAGGGAAAGAAACACTGCAAAAGGTTCTTAGAGCTGGCCTACTTTACATAAGGATGATAAGGAATACTACAAAGCCCACGATGTATTTCAAAGAGTAGGAAAACCTTCCAGAAGGGATGATATGCTTTTAGCATTGCAATTAACATTACAAGTATTTGAGAAATAGGCTATTGACTTTGTGGGACCTATTAACCCACCAGGAAAGCACACAGGAGCTATATACATCATCACTGCTACATATTATTTGACTCGATGGGCAGAAGCTAGAGAAGTTAAAGACTGTAGTGTAGATACAACTGCGCAATTCATCTTTGAGGATATTATAACCAGAGTTGGATGCCCGATGATCTTCATGAGTGATCAAGGCACACACTTCATCAACAAAACTATTGAGGCCTTGACTTAGGTATTTGAAGTTCACCATCAGAATAGAACACCATACCACCCACATGTGAATGGTACAGTTAAAGATTTCAAAAAGATCTTGGAGACCACGCTGACCAAGATATGCAACGTTAACAAATATGATTGGGATTTAAGAATTCCAGCAGTATTATGGGCTTATCGAACTACTTGAAAAAAGATGACAATGCAGACTCCCTTTAAGTTAGTATATGGCTTAGAAGCAGTGGTACCTATGGAATACTTGTTTCCTAGTTTACGAATTGCAACATTTAAAAGTATGGATGACACCGACGTTGTTCAAGACAAGCTTGCACAGTTGATCGAACTAGAGGAAGACAAATTTATTGCAGGATTTCATCAACAGGTACAAAAAGAACAAGAAAAGGCTTACCATGACATACATATCAAGAAGAAAGCGTTTAAGAAAGGAGATTTGGTATTGTTATATGACAACAAGTTCATGAAGCATATAGGGAAGTTCAAGACACATTGTCCTGGAACTTTTGAAGTTCCCTATGTTACAGAAGGAAGAGATTCACAGTTGAAGACACTTAATGGATAATGGAAGGATGGTTTAGTGAACGAGAGTCGGTTGAAGATGTACTATGACAACCATCTGCCTCGCAACTCTCAGTAAAAACTAAGGAATAAGGGTTTAGGTACCAGGTGTAGTTGAAACTAGGTACCAGACACAAAAAATATAGTTTGCACAAACATGGGAAGGGACAAAGCACAAACCACAGGCTACTACGTGCAGTCTGTAGTCGAATTATTACAGAAGGTACAATCTTGTAGTGACTTAGGATGAGTCACATGTGAGTGTTGGCGGCCTGTTGGCCCTTGGTTATGTAAGGAAGTGAAGATTAAGTAAGAAAGGCGAAGTATGAACTACGTGGAGGGAACATAAACCAAGAAAGGGTCAAAGTGTTTAAAGAAGAAGAAAAGAAGGAGTGAAGTAAAGGAAAATCTAGTTGTTGGAAGAGAAGATCAAGGAAGATGAAGCATCAAAGAAGACGGATCATGGAAAACTCAACAAGTGGGAAAACACACCAATGGATACCTTGGAGCACCTCATGGAAAAGGAGGAAGGATAGATTGGCGAAGCCCCGAAAATGCGAGTCAAGTGGACCTAGGGTTTTGGATCTAGGGTTTTGACACCTAGACTTTGGTCTACGATTGTCTGAGAGTCATGGAATGTATAGATAAAGGTCTAGAGGACCTGGGATGGGGTTCGTTCATATTATTATGGTTGATGTTCGTGATTGATTATTGTTGTTTTTGAGAACTATATTGAGTCTGTATTTTGGATCTTCAGCTGGGTGTGAATATCAATCCTACAGCTGGGTGCGCAGGGAGGGAAGAGAAAGAGAGAGAGATCTGCAGCTAAGTGCACATATAGAATTGTATGTTTTCATCTAATAAAACAAGAAACATAGTTCTGTGGATGTATCCCTAGAGAGATGGTGAACCACATATATCTTATTGTCTTTGTGGCTGATGTTGTGTTATTTGTTATATGTTATATTGTTACTGCATTATAGTGTTAGATCAGAGATATAACTTCGCGAAGAGAGCATAAAAGTGGTAAATAATATATAGATTTTTTTTGCGTTGTATTTGGAATCACTTTTCATTTCCTCTGGTTGTAGACACCTATGTCCTGCAACCCCCTATTGCTACTTTAGGTGAGACTACATCTTCTTCGCAGGTGTTGCCGAAAGGGCCAGTAGTTAGGGTTTTGTTGGTGCGTTGTTGAAGCATTGAACCATGGGTCTGCCCCTATGCCAACAACCCCAGTGACCAACAAATACATTTTAAGACAAAATCCCAAAAACAAACGCACACTTTAAATGATAGGTTCCTTATTCTTTACACAGGGAATATACCAAGCAAAATTTACAGACTATTGTAAAACAAAAGGAACGCCTCCATCAAATTTCTTTTACAATACTCAAAACTCGAAAATGGGTTTCCTAGAATGCCTAGATATGATATTTCACCAATCAATAAATCTACAAAACTATAATTATGCTCAACCAAAACTCAATTCAGATATTAGCGCCATTTAGGAATTCAAAATTCGTTTTATTTAACACACATAAATTTTTGTTCTTTAACAAAAGTTATTCACTAGAGAAACTAATGACAGGAAGTTTCCCTCTTTTCAAAAGGGAATTGGCCCAAGCTCAACATGTATAACAGATAATTCTTCTCAATCATACAAAACATGATCCATTTCACCACATACATCACAACTATACAAACTATTAAATTAAAATAAAATTATGATATTCAATCACTAGCAACGACTAAAAAAACATGCATTATGTACACAAAAATATCCATTTGCAAAAACCAAGTATAAATACAAATGATTGGTAAAATGTAAAGACGGCAAAATTTCACAATTTGTGTTGGGAAATTGGTTCAGCAAGAAAAAAAAAATTAAATTCTGGCAAGCAAAGCAATGGAAACGATTCACTAAATGAAATTTGGGATTTCGGAACATAGAATTTTTCCATCGATTTCCATTGTCCCATGCACAATCAGTAACTAGTCTCAAAATTAAAAAGAATAATTAGGATCTCATTCTTATTGGACAATCAAGGGCGTATAGAAAATTCGAATTACATTTTGAATTACCAATCAATGGCAGCGACTAAGAAGAACTCACTTTCTGGTTAACATCAACTATTAGCAAATAAATGATTCTAAATTTCTCAATTTCTAATCCATCTAACAATGAACAAGTAGAATAAAAATAGATTGGAAAATGAAAAGAGAGCTAAAACAAATTTCCAAATAATTAGTTGAGAAATTGTGAGAAATTGTGATGGCGTCAATTCCAGAATTTCATTTGTTGGATTACACGAATCCATCAAGAACATGCCAGTTCAATATTAGATTTACAACACAGTTACGACAAATTATAAACTGTATATACAATTTAAACTTATTAAAATTACAAAACTCAAATAAGAATACAGTAACCGAAGATGACGAAGTTGAAGATGTTCTTCAACAACTGGAACTCCTTCCTTTATCCCACTTTCTAATCAAAGAGAACTCATTGATACTTCCCAACCAATGCTAGGGGTAATCTTCTCCCCCCTTAGCCCCCTGAGCTGCAAAGGGGCCAATCACAAAAACTAGAAATACTATAGCACCAAGTGTTCCTCGCAAGGGAGAGATACCACTCTATCCTCAAACTTGGTTTCCCAACTCTCACAAGTAAAACATAGTCCCAAAATATTTTGGTAGCATAACTTTACCAATAACCAGGGTGATCCATTTCCCATCTAGACCATTTGTTTTATAGGAATTTCCTCATTGACACATGTCCACATGAACAATTTAATTAACTTTTTAATTAAATAAATTAGGATTATTCACCCTCACACTTGTCACACTCTCCCCAAGTTGCACAAGTAATTACTAATTTTATTTTAATTAAAAAGGTAAATTTCCCTCACATCTTCCCATGTGTTCCTATTTCCTCTCTTTGTTGTTCCTTTATTCCCTAGATTCGCATTAATTGAGTGTCTCCTAACTAGATCTTAGTTAGAGTTTGGTTAGAAGTCTTCTTCTAGTTAGACTAGTGGTAGGTTGACTCAAGATTCTTTTCCAAGTGTTCTCCTATTCTCTCATATTATTATTTCTTTCTTATTTTAAATTCCTTTTTATTAATTTCATGCACACATGTGCATTATATCTCATCTTTATATTTTCAGACCATTTTATTTCTGAAATTGATTTATCACATCTCTTTTAATTTAATTCATAATTTAATTTAGTCCCCTAACTGAACTTAGACTTAGGATTAGTCTTTTAATTAGGCTTTGAATTTCATTGGGATTTATAATTAATAGATTCACTCTTTAATTAATTATTTAAATCTGACAAGGTATAAGGATTTCATGTTTTCTAGGCCACCTAGATTTATTGACTCAAATTTTTAATTATGCGACGTGACCTTCAAGACGCACCTTCATGCTCCAAGGGTGCCACTCGCCTTTGACTTGTTTTGGTAGTTTTTCCAAACCTTGGAGTCAACACTCCACTCAGTCAACCTTGTGAGAGACTAAGGGCTTCTAAGGAATAAGAACTCTATCTTATTGTGTGCCCCTTAGAAATCTTCGTGAGCGACTGTCGCAGTCTTCCCTCATGAAATCGTGGACCTCTTGAACTAGATAATCGTTAACCTACAATTCGATCCACAACAAGAGTGTTAGTAGGCTATGACAAGGACACTGCCACACCTCTCCCTCAATATCTGGTTTCTATGCATGACCCCTTTACTCCTTATGTGAGTCTGATTAGCAAGCATCGTCAACCTGCATCCATTGACAAAACATTGTCACTGATCCATATACATAATCATACTAATTCAATCATATGTCACATATGCGTAAAATGAATCACACTAATCACAATCCACTACCTGAATCAATCCAGATTCCAAGGTAGTCCATTGATGCCATCGACATCCACAATCTATCAAATGTCCTGCACACTCGGGAAAACTCGTCAATAAAATTTGTCAATACATATATATCGAAAAAAATAAGTCACACCATATAATCATCATCATGTGTAGTCCATAATAGAAACAAAATCACCATGTACCTTAACTAGACCACTTGCATGCAAGTGTCCTCAAAGAATAAGTCGATATCATGTGCTCAATACAGCAAGATGTTACAGGGAGTTGGGAAGAAGTCTTTTGGAAAGAAGCAACTCTAAAAAGTCCCTAAATTAACTAATTGTTGTTGGTTGAACTCTAACAAGGTGCGAAAACTCTACTTGTCACAGTATGAATCACTACCAAGTGTGACAATGTCACTTTTTTCTCAGATATAAGGGTGCGACAACCTTTCGTACGTGGGAAAAAGAAGAGATTCTCAAAGCTTCTAGAGAGAAGATTTGATGATGATTTGTTTACTGATAGATGTGGATCTCACCTGAATTTCGTGATTTGGTGAGATCCTAACCTCTTCATGGCTTCCTCTCTACTCTATAAAAGAGACAACTTCCAAAGGAAAAAAGAAGAAAGAATAGAGGAATAATGAAATTATGGTGAATTGAGAATAGTTTCAGATTTGTAATTGAGAGTTTGTGAATCTCACTTTATCCCTAAGATATTTAGTTGTGCTAAAGTGTTCTAGTGATGATGATGACATCTATGGAGGCTATGAGGGTCTTGAAGCATTGAACTGTTGTAAGGGGCTTGTCAACACCAATGCAGAAGTTGTAAGTTGTTTTCTAATTATTTAATACATTGATACATTTTCCTTTCCTAACTAATATTGTCAATGATCTTTGTGTGTATTTTTTCTTGTCTATTTACATAGGTTTATTGAGATATATAGATATTGGTTTCTTTCACTATTTTTTTTGTTCCTCTTGTAGATCTCTACTTTTACGAAGAATTTAATCGAGAACTTGGAGTTACAACTTGCGAGGACAAATGACGATTAAAAAGGTATGAACTTCTATATTTTATGTTTCTTTTGAACCTAAGGAAAAGAGTGTATTATGTTTCATTTTTTTCTAGTTTTAGGTGCCTGGACTAGGGAGATTGGTCCATGTCTGCATTCACTAATTTATCCACAAAAAAACCCCTTTACACCAAGTCTATCCTTGTATCATTTTTTTCCTCCATCTTCTTGGTTCAACCTATAAACCCATTTATTTTGAAATGTTCTTTTTCCTACAGGAAACTGCACCAAATCCCAAGTCTGGTTTTTTATCGATCAAGAATTCTTTTCCTCTTTCATTCCTTGCTCCCACTTCTTTTTTGTGTCTACTTGAATTGCCTCTTCATAACTTTCTAGTTCACCAGAATCGATCAACAATAAATAATACAATGAAGGAGAGTATCGTTCATGGGGACTACTTAACATAGTAGATCTTCTAACAACACTTGCAGGAGTTTGAGGTACATGTTTCTCTTATTGTTGTATAATTTGATTTTCTGATACATTTGGAATTTCATTTTCTTCGATTTCATCAAGAACTGTGTATTTTATGTTTTCCTTTTCCTATTTCTTTACCTACAACTGATATATGTACATCACCTTTTCATTGAATACCACATATCTAATCCTAATGATTTTGTGATTTTCATAATCCCATAAGCGATAACCAAAATCATTAACACCGTATCCAATAAAGTTACCCTTCTTGGATTTTGCCTCAAGCTTTGTTCTGTTTTCTTTATCAATATGGAAAAATTCTTCACAACCAAAAGTCTTCAGAAATTAGTAGTTTAACTTTTTACATGTCCATGCCTCTTATGGAATGCCACCATCCAAGGATATTGAAGGCCCTCTATTTATTAATTAAACATCGGTATCTACAACATCTACCCAAAAATGTAAGGGCAACCCAACAAGAAATCTCATAATCCTTGCACGTTCCATGATTGTCCTATTCATCCTTTATGACACACCATTTTCTTGTGGTGTTCCTAGAACTGTCTTCTCTCTACAAATCCCATGGTATGAGCAATAATTATCAGACTCCTTGCTACAATACTCACCTTCATTCTCTGATCTAAGACACTTCAACCTTTTTCTAGTCTCTTTCTCAACCAAATATTTCCATTTCTTAAAAGTGTCAAAAACATCATATTTTTGTCGAATGCAATAAACCCAAGTTTTTCTAGTTGCATCATCAATAAAAGTAACATAATAACAAGAGCCACCAATATATGACACATGAGATGGTCCCCATACATATGTATGGACAATCTTTAACTTTTCACTCTGATTTTCCTCCCTGTCTCTGAGAAATCTGACTCTCTTTTGTTTTCCATAAATATAGTGCTCACAGAAATCCAAATCAACTTGTTTAAGATCCAACAACAAATTATTTTTGTGAAGTATTTGCATCCCTTTCTCACTCATGTGTCCAATCCTATGATGCCATTGTTATGTATCCACACCTGTAGAAGCTAAAGACATTCAAGATTCAACATTACCAGTACATAAATATATTGTACCTACCTTCTCTCCTTTTGTCATTACCAGTGACCCTTTAGTGACCTTCCACGCATTATTTGTAAATGTAGATATACAGCCTTCTCTTGCCAACTATCCTATTGAAACTAGATTTCTTCTAAGGTTTGGTATATGTCTCACCTCTTTCAGTAACCGTTGGTTTCCATTATTTTTCTTTATTTTTACCTTACCCATTCCAACAATTTGACATGGTTCATCATCACCCAGATAAACCTATCCAAAATCACCTTGAACATAATTTTGAAAATATTTCCTATGGGGCATGGCATGAAATGAAGCCCTTGAATGTATTGCCCAAGATTCAATAATATTATCTAAAGAAACAATCAAAGCATATTGTAACACATCACCTGCTACATTTTCTTCATGATTTTTCTCCTGTTGTCCATCTCTTTGTTTCTTTGGAGCTCTGCAGTCTTTCTTCAGATGTCCTTTTTTCCCACGATTCTATCACTCTATCTTTCCTATTCTAGATTTGGATTTTCCCTTCCTAGACCTCCCACAGATTCCTGGAATCCTTTCTCTTTCCCTTTTTTTTTCCATATTCTCCATGGTCAATGCATTACCCGATGTCTCACATGTTCTTTTCCGTCGCATTTCCTCACTAATGATAACATCAACAACTTCATCAAATTTCTAAGTGTTTGAACTAGAGACATAGTTACTTACAACCATGACCAAGCCATTTTAGTTTTCTGGAAATGAACACAAGATTAGAAGAGCCCTAACCTCTTCATCAAATTCCACTTTTATAGAACTTAGATGATTAGTAACCGCATTTAATTCATTTAAATGATCGACAACAAACCCATGTTCTTACATATTCATATTAAATAATCACTTCATTAGAAATACCTTGTTGGACGCCGAGGGTTTTTCATATCCTTCATTATCTTTTCTTTCGAAATATTGAAAGCCACCGAGATTTCCAGGAAGAACTGTATCATTCCCAGTGCCTTTCTATCAAGAATATACCATTCTTCATCCTTCATACTCATCGACTTCTTTTCTGTTCCACCCAACAGTAGGTAAATATCCTTCTGATATAAATAATCTTTCATCTGCATCTTCCATAACTAATAGTTTTGGCTGTTAAATTTCTTGACCTTAAAATTTCCATCTTCCGCCATTTCTTTGATTCGAACTAGAAACCCTCTTTTCCTATGATTTACTTTTTTCTCTGAAACCAATTGTTATAAAAACATGATCCAGAGAAATAAAATTAAAAAAAATGCGGAAATAAAACAAATAAGATACACAATACATTAGAGAAAAAGATATACATGGTTCACCTAATATGAGCTACGTCCATCAAAGAAATTTTCATGTCCTTCCTTTATTATTATCCAACAAATGAAGGGATACAACCTACAACATACCCACTGTAACTTCCTCTTCTTTCTCTCACAATATCGTCTCTCAGAATACAATATTCACTCACTCACACAACCATAATACGATTCCCTCATACATAAAAGAGGGTTTCCTTCTAGGGAAAAAATCCCCAACATAACTTCTATTGTCGTATTTTCGACCTTATAATGAACGGTCTATATTGACTAGGAAATTACAATATTTTACAAGGCAAAATTTCCCAAAATTTCACTTCGGGGGCATTTCCCCCAAATCCATGACTAGGGGGTGGGGGAGCGGGATACAAAATTTCTCTCCCC
>JZKD02S1417311.1:0-20583 GCA_000966675.3 Picea glauca
TCATCATATGTAGGACAAGATGTTGTATCCTCATCTTCTCCATCTATCACAATAGTGTCATTGACCTCATCGGTTAGTTCTGATGATGTATCATAATTGGATGTTTGTTATTCTTCTATGCATGCCTCCTCTGCATGGCTAGATGCATGTTCCTCTTGTCATCCTTCATGCTCACCCTTCTTTACTTCATGCAATGTTGTTTAAAATTAATCCTTGTCCAAAACCTTGGGCTAGCTTCTATACCATAGAGTGTAAAATATTTTAAAGGGAAAAGTTGCACGGATCTTATAACTCAATGCTAGATACTGTTGAAAGTAAGGCATGATTTGTTTTCCTCTAGCATCTGCTTGGCTTGTTGAATATTTTTCCAAATTTTATCTGTGAATTCCAGAGTTGTCTTTAGTCCCTTGTCCATTGAATGTACTGTTGATTTCTCCCTTTTTTGTAACCCATTCATGTCTTAAGACATCACAAGATGGCAAGATCACCAACTCTAGTACCACTGTAATATTATTTTTGTTGTCGAGAATGTTGGCTTTCTTTATATAATTTTATCAACAACTTTGCATTAATACTGCAGTAGTTTCTCACAAACACTTTCATATAGTCTATTGTCCCATACTCTTTAACTATAATCTGGTTAGAAACCTTAACAAACAACTTTCATGTAATATTTTTATAGAAATTTAATCAAAAGTATTGCATGAATTTGGTACATAGAGAATAGAAGGATAAATCATGGTATATTTATTATGAATGAAATCCAAAATGATAGCAATGCAAAGCTTTGATAACAACTGCACTTTAGATATAAAGAAAACAACTTCTATTTGTTGTAGCAATAATTGTCATACCCTCTGGAACACATAATAATAAATTGAAATACCCTCGTAAACAATAAAACCCTATTGGATGCAAATGGAAGCTACAAGATACCCTAGAAACATAGTAAATAATTCATAAAACTTGGACAAGATTCCTTTGTGACTTGGCTAATGATTTTCCATGGCCTATGTCTACTCTGATATTGATTGCAGGGGTGCAACCGCCTCACCTAAGTATCTCAACAACTTTTGTTTGCATAGGTCCTCCCGAGATGAGACTGGATGACCATCGGGGCCTCGTGGGATGAGGCTAGGAGACAAGTGAGGACTAGTGGAACCCTCATGTTCAATCAATGAGGTTGTCCCTGGTCACATTTCCTGGAAACTCTCCTAGTACTTGCAAAACCTGAAATCAACCTCCTCCAGAAATTTTCGCAAATCCCCTGCCCAAGATGATATACCTCCAATTGAATACAAACACTAAAATTGAAACTCCAATGGAAATATTGGAGGTATCACCCTCTTGTTTATCTAGGGTGTATATTGCACCACTGAAACTAAATTGTAATGGTGGAAGGGTTTTTCTAAACCTTAATGAAAACATGGCTCCAAGAGCACTCCAAAATGAGAGATAAAATCATAATCATAATCATGATGCCAAACTCAAGCTCTACTCCTTTTATCCGTCTTCCATTCCTTATAGGACTTTCCCCTTTTTTTACTAAATCAAATATGACTGTTATTCTCGTTTTACTTTTACTTTAAGATTAAAGTCACCTTAATAATGTTTAAGTAACTTATAAATATAAAGTTACTTTAAAAACATAACATCTCCTAACTAAGTGACACTAAATGACACTTTTTACTACTTTTTATTCACTGACAAGCCATGAAATTCATTTCCACTGTAGAACAGGGGAACACAAAAATAGGGACATGACAAATCCTCCCTTCCAAACTATTTATTTTCCTCAAGCAATGTCATCACACCCATAGGAACAATAAGATGAACCAAACTGAAACTAATGATGATCCCTGGGTTCCAAACCAATATGAAATTTGTGGAGCACCTACCACGCACTATATTTTCCTACAATGTGCTAATACCATGGGCCTATTGCAAGTGAAAAATAGTTCTCCCATCTGTACCTACTGCCAAACTATCAACCCATAAAATCCCAAGGTCCCAAGCTAATCATAGAAAGGAACCACCATTTTGATGGTGTACCACTCTGATCATAACCATCTGACCACCATGCCTAGTCTACCTCCTCCTCCCATGGTACTCCCTCCTGAAATACCTGTAATGTATTCATCTATTACTTCAACAATATCATGCATATGTGTCCAGGTGAAGTCATGACCTGTGAATCCACTTCCATACTTGATCTCGAATGTTAGAAAAGGAAGTTTGTCTCGATCACTAACAATGACTCTGGGATTCTTATGGACTATGGACATCTCTCCACTATATATATTTGTCACTTGTGTTTCCCCATACTCAGAGGATATCACCAGAAAGTGCATGAACTGTTCAATCATTGCATACATATTATATGTCCACTATACCCTCGGTAATCTATGCACATGCTCTCCCACTCTCTCCCAGTAATGGCCAAATACTACATCCATCCTGTGAAATGAGTGTGCCCCAGCCTACTCTGCTAACAAGTCATATACTCCCTTACATCCTCCACGGGGCCTCTCTATGTGAACCTCTCTTAGATCTACCTCGACGATGTGAAGCACTCTCTACTCCTAGCACTAATTTGCAAAGTGTTGATACATGAACCCATTTAATTTCCATTATTAATCCAGATGGTCATAAGCTAGATAAAATCAATCAAATCCTCAAAATACCACTCCTAATCCTCCCAAAAGTACAATCTAAAGAGCAAAAACTAGTGTTGTCATCTATAATAGTAATTGAACTATTAAACAATGTAATGCTAGGGTCCCAAACTAATCCCAAAAAGGAAAACCACCCATATGCCTTTTATTTTTATATGTTCTCCTTCATAGGTATGGTTTCGCATGAGAACGTGGAATGAATTGCCTCTCTTGGCTCATCAGTGTATTACTTTCATTAAAGAAATTAATTATTCATAAAAAAACATCATCATCCCATATGAAATAATTCATATTCATATTATTGCATTTCCTCATTTCCATAGTAAGGAAGCACATGATCACACAAGTTATCATAAAACATGTTATCATAATTACATCATGTCATCAGATCACGAGATACTATCATAACAAGTATAACCTCAACACATATTCATAAAAGATATAGAATTTCATCAACCTAATAAATGGAACCACATGCTAAAAAAAAATTACACATAAATGTCTTAGGTGTTCTTAATATAGACTAACATCTTCAATAGAGTAGCCATAGTGCATATGTACAACAATAATGTCAATATATAGTATTTATTTCAACCAAAAACAAGTCATACTTCAAAATGTTGAAACAAATGGTAATAAAAAAACCTAACTTGGTATATGCATATGTCTTAGTTAAGTTAGGTAGTTCAATTTCACTCATAACAAAGATTTAACCAAAAAAATAGAGAAAGTAGCAACACATAGGTCTTTTATCCTCCTAGGTTGTATTTCCTAGATTGTATTGATCACAATGGACCTTGACTTGTTCAATTTCTTGGTTCCTCAACTGACAAACCCTATAATCCAATATAGAGAATGGAACAACTTGGATGGTTCCCTCCTCAAGAACCTGCAATCCATCAAATTTCAATAGATGGGATGGATTAGTAACATAATTTCTATGTACATAAACATGAAATACATTATGCATATTTCATACATGGGAAGACATATCAAGCTTATAAGGAAGTGGTACACTCCTCTCTAAATTTTATATGGCATGAAAAAACTATGGAACAACTTTTTTCCCTTACTATATTTGAAGTAGTTCATATAGGCATTGACTCTTAAAAAACATGGTTACCTTACTTATAGCTTCTATTAGTTCTATTATCATTTCCATAACTTTTATGTTAGTATCTAACTTCCTTAAGCCTTTACTTAATTGTAACCATATATTCTTCCATTTCTTGGATCATTTTAGGTCCTAAAATGACTTGATCCTCTAATTGATCCAATCTCAAAGTTGTACAAAAGGATATTCCATAGAGGACTTCATATGGGGCTTCTTTAAGGGAACTGTGATAACTATTGTTGTATGAATATTACACTGAGGGGATATACTTCGTCAATTGGTTATCTTGGTCCATTACGTATGTTTTAAACATGTCCTCCAATATTTTATTAAACCTTTCTGTCTACCCATACATGTCTAAATGATATGCAGTTTTAAAGTGTTGAAGTTGAGTTGAGTTCTTGTAGAATTTAAGATATTTTTCCAAAACCTAGAAGTGAACCATGGATATCTATCTAATATGATATTTTAAGCAACTCCATGGAAGGTAATCAAAGTTTCTATTAACAAGAATAATGTTGGCACTCTTGGTTAGCATGTCAATGAATACCATGATGTAGTTATCTCTCGCGGAGGTCATAGGTAATCATCCCACAACACATATGGTGGTTTTTAAATTAGTAAATTAAAATCTGTAGAGCATAAATAATATATTTTATCTAGATTAAATACATAAATGACATATTGAAATCACTATATCCAAATAAAGAACCACAATAACACAAATTTATACCTTTATTTATGAAAACAATGTTCGCTTTCCTCTTCAAGTGGGGAAACCTCAAATTTGTCATATATTTGATTACAATAGAATTCATAAGGAATCTCATTACAATGCATCCAATTCTTTATATATTACTATGTACCCTCTAGGAACATTCTAGATAAGGAACTTTCTAGTAGGAAGAATCTTCTAATAATCCTTCATAAATTAGATCCTTTTACACTACTACATGGGTGTTATTTACTAGACATAGCCACCATACATAGAAAACTATCTATATACTTAGGGGGTTATGGAAGATAAAACCCTAACATTCCCTCCCCCTTAAAAATAAAAATTGTCCTCAAGGATGGAGAAGAGGGAATTGTTGAAGGATCTTTGTTGGTTCCCCTATGACATCCTTGGGTGGTGTATAGTTCCATTATATCAAGACACCATGTATAGTGTGCTAGTGTTAAGATTATTCTCTCTATTGTAAAGGATGGACTTAGAATACAACCAAATGGAACCTTTTGCATCCATTTCTAGAAGGCTTATTCAAACATGACAATCTTATATGATCACTCTCTTCGAGTAGGAGACATGAAAGATTGGATAAACTTTAGAGTTTCTCAAAATTTCTTATATGTAATCCATTGGACTAATATTTTTTAGTATAATATAGGGTCTCTAAATGTTTTGAGGAAGAATACAAAGTAAAAAATGATCCCCTTCCTCAAAATCCCATTTAGAGATATGTTGATCAACTTGCTACTTCATCCAATTCCAAGCTATGAATATATTATATTTGAGAGTGTGGAGAATGTAAAACTAGGTCGTGAGGGTTTTTTTGACCTCTTGTACCTTAGAGATCATCAATGATAGGAATGGGAAACATATCCTTGATTTTTATTTTGTAGAGAGCTTTAAAGTCAAGACACATGCACCAAGTTCCTTCCTTTTTCAAGGCCATGACAACTACTAAAGAATAAGTACTATGTCCAGGCCCTAACCCCCATTAATTATTATTTTATTAGTTACGTTTAGGCTGGCTTAGTGGTTGGTTACATCATTAATATTTTTTCTACTACTTATAATAAAGGATATCCATTTGTATAGGAATATTGTCTTATGCATTGTATATATTATAACAGGAGGTTACACCCTCCAATTGGCTTATAATTCATTGAATATTTATCGTTCTAAAGGTATTTATATACTTCTTATTTATTTTCTTATGATATTTATGGATTTTGGTTCATAATATTTGGTTTCAAAGCATATGGTTCTAGAGTTTCATCCTTCAAATAAGTTATCCTAGTATTTTATCTATAATGGTTTTTGGAAATTTTTAGATAATGAAAATTTTGGGAGACTAAGAGAACATAGTGAAGTACATATGATAAATGTTTTAGGTTTTTTTTCTCTATACCTTCAGAAATATAGGTAGTGGAAATGAGGTTTTAATAATCCCAAGATTAATCCCAAACATGTCATGTTGTAATATTTTCTATCTATTCTTTTATCGCAATATTTAAATAGTATTTTTTTTGCAAAAATGATGAGACATATTTATATTCTAACAAATTATAATTATAACACTGTGGAAGTTAGGGTTTTTTACTATCCCTAAAATTATTGTCAAATAGGTGTTCTTAGTAAAATAGTCATATCATATTTTATGAAGATCCAAATTTAGTGCCACCAGTTTTTTTGAATAGTGTGTGGACCATAGTATTATAGGTTAAAATTTCATAGGTACATACGAAAAATTGAACACATGGAAGTCCATACCAATTCATTCTCCTCAAAAGTAAAATATCAACAAGTTTTGTAGAAGTTACCTTTTCCTTGGCACATATGAATTTAGTAAAATGTGTGGAATTGAAGATAATAAATATAAGGATACCAAAGAAAATAAAATTAGAATCATAGGTACATAAATTTCATATCTATATCGGGTTTAAGGTCGAATTGTAAAACCGTCTCCAAATCAGGGTTTTAATGGTATTTAACTTACAATTGACATAAATTTGATTGGTATACTTGCTTCAAGTGACTTAAAATTGTTGTAAAGTTAAAATATATAATAAATGGCTAGAATATTATTGTTATACCACATGTAAATGGGTTTGAAAAAAAATTCTACACCAATTAAACCTCTACAGAGTACCGTGATTCATGAAGAAAGTGAAGAGATATATAATTGGCTATAGAATTTGGAGAATTAATTTAACAAATTGAGTGATAGATAAATAAAAAATGATTATTTGATAAACACATAAATGCATATAGAATATATGGAAAATAATATGTAACAACCTAGGAAAAATATGGAAAATAATATGGGTGAAAAGATGAAACAAAAGTTGGTGGCCAAGCTCATATATACCCTATATAAGAGGCTCCCTAAAAGTGATACTACGACTAAATTGACTCATGAAAATAAATTTAGTATTCAAGTCAAACAAACTTCCATAAATAATCATGTATCCGAAGGATTTATGTTTAATAGTGGAGTTTATTATGGATGGGTTCCTAAGGGTATAAACCTTCCCAAAGTTGAATTAAAGAATTTTGATGGAACATAGGTATTTACATGGGTGAAAATAATAAAGAAATACTTTGACTTGAACAATATTATGGATTATAAGAAACTTATTTCCTTATAAAATATGTACTTTGATACAAAAACCTATCAATGGTATCAATGGGTGTTGGCATATTTACAGGAAGAGTGTGCTTGTCATTGATGGAAAGAACAACAATGACGATGGAATATTGGCAACAATGATGGAAAACAAGAAAACAACAATGATAACATCGAGAATTGTTGTCTACAAGATCAAGAGGATGAGCATAGGACTTCCAAAAGTGCAGTAGAAAGGCCCTTGAGGTCCAAAGGTTCAAAACCCTTTGAGAATATGAACAAAGTCAAAAGATCAGAAGAGATATTGGATTTACCATTACATTGGCGAGAAAGCTCAGATGGGACAATGCTTTCCATAAGTGCAGATGAGGTCCAAGAGATGAACTGATAGGAGGAACAAAGGTAAAAGCCTTTGAATACATAGAAATCTTCTAAGTCGGAAGAAATTGTAAGCTTAGGAGGAGAAGCGATAATGGTCGTCAGATCAAGAACTGTGAATATCTGGACCATTGGATCGAGGAAATTTGTGGGTTTTCGATCAAACTAGAGCAGAGAATAGGGAATCAAGAAATGAAATAAAGGAAGTGATAACTTCTGACATATTGAACTGCGAAGTCCCGAAGTGCAAAGGAATCCCGGACGCCCATAAAGGCAGGACACGTACTGAGAGATCAACATTATGCCGATTCACAAATCGAGAAATCATATATAGGAGAAGAGAAAACTTACGAAGTCTTAGTTCATGAAGGTGATCACAACTCTTGATTGAGGAAGGTCATGGACCATTGATCTGGCATGACAAATTTTAGATTTTGGGAGTTCGAACCTCGAATAAAGGAAGTTCTCTAACTTTCGACATTGCAAGTCGCGAAGTCTTGAAGTACAGAGAGGATAGATCTGAACAGTCTATTTAGAAGCACTATCAAGATCATGATATCGACAGTCCTATCAAATTTCATGGATTGACGGTGCACAAACTTTAAAAAGCTAATGGAGGACCACAATTGAAATAACGGTTTTGGAGAAAGGACACGTGCGGGCTCAAGGTAAATTGCGGGGAAAAACGTAGTTTGATCTCAAAACACCTTTGGCCACACCAACATTCACATGGTCACATGATATCATCGCCCAAGGTTACATCAACAAAAGATAGGGGAAGGAGCTAGTGTTTCTAGGCTCCACATTGGAGGTTACGCATTGAAAAGTCATAAGGGCCTCTGCGTCTATAATCCAACAACGTTGATCAAACAGAATTTGATTGAAGGGTTGTTGTTTCACTTCATGATTTATTAATCAGTTACAATTTAGTTATACTAACTAAATCATTTTTCCTACGCGGTTGAATAATTGTTCCTAAGCAATGGAATCATGATGCCTGAGAATTTTTTATATTCCCAACTTGAGCATTGGAGATGCAGAGTGTAATGGATAATGAGAGAAGGAATAAAAGAAAAATTTTGTGACAAAGAGAGGTGGTTGTTTCTCGGTAAAATAAGTTGAGTTGTATGTGATCAAGAAGATAACAGAAACAAAGACGAAAAGATGCAAAGATGAAGAACATAAGGTGGACAGAGAAGAAATGGTGAAAACAATAGACTGTACGAGAACTTAAGCACAAGAAGATGCGATCAAGAACACATTGATGCAATAAAAGCAGAGAAGTGTAGTAGAACAATGATGAGACTGGTAATCCATTGATAAATTTTGTATCAATGTAAGATTTATATCTGAGGGTGGTAGGGTGGTGCGAGGGAGGATTGTTTTCCTCAGAGTTTCAAGTGGGTAATTGAACACAGGGAGTTGTAGCTTTGATATGGTTGCAGCCAGAAAAACCAGGGTGGTAGGGTGGTGCTAGGGAGGGTTGTTGTCCTAAGATTTTCAAGTGGGTTCTTGAACATAGGGAGTTGTAGCTTCCATCTAGTTGCAGCTAGAAAAACTAGGGTGGTAGGGTGGTGCAAGGGAGAACCATTGTTCTCTATTATACAGGTTGGTCCCTGTGTGACTGGAAGTTGGTGCTGGAACACTTAGGGAGTTGGTGCTTCCTTCTAGTAGGTGCTAGAGAAACTAGAGAGTTGGTGCTCTCAATAATTTGTGTCTTGTTAAAGAAGAGGTTGTAGCCTCATTTTGAGTTTGTGCTCAAAGAAAGATGACGTACAGAAGTTAAAAGACTACCTATCATTCAAAGAAGAAGAGCTTTTCTCCCTTTATGGGTTTCCTCGTGAATATTTGTCTCTGTGTATATCATATGTGTGATTGATGTTTGTTATTTATGATAATCATGTCTTTCATAATCTTGATGATCACTTGGAGAAGGTTAATAATATTTTAATAGGCATAAAGTTGTTTAAGCACAGTAACAACTGATTCACCCCCCCGCTCAGTTGTCTTAGTAATTCCAACAATTGGTATCATAGTGGGTTCCTTTTATTTAAAGGTAGATCAATAAGATTAAACATGGCAAGCCATGAAGGAACTTCAACCAATAATCCTTCTATGTTTGATGGAACAAATTTTTCCTTCTGGAAGGTTGGAATGAGAACATACATCATGGCCTTAGGTGTTGATGTTTAGGATGTTGTAGAGACTGGATATACAAAACCTGTTGTGTTAGCTAGCAAAGATGATAATTTAGAATTTAGATTTAATGAAACGGAAATGAATGTTATCTTGAGTGGGCTTGCTGAAGTTGAATTTTTAAAGGTCATGCAACTTGAATCTTCCAAAGAAATGTGGGATAAACTTATTAGCAGTTATGAAGGAGATGAGAAAGTAAAAGATGACAAACTTCAAACACATAGATTGAAATTTGAACAACTAAATATGAATGAGGATGAAACTGTTAGTAAATATTTATTAATATTTGAGGAGATTGTGAATTCCATGAAGGGTCTTGGTGAGAAGATTGAAGACGGATCTTTACTTCAGAATATTTTAAGATCTTTGCCTGATAGATTTAATCCAAAATTTTATGCAATAGAAGAACTGAATGATCTTAAAACTATGCCTATTGATCAAGTCCTAGGAACTCTAATTGCTTATGAAATGAGAATTAGCAAAGATAAATCCACCACTAGAGAAGCATCTTTTAAAGCTGACAAGAATACTAATTCAGAATTATATGATATTGAGGAAAAATTTGTGAGAAGGTTAAAGAAAGGATCAGGAAAATACCAAGGCAAGCTTCCATTCAAATTTTTTAACTATGGAAATATAGGTCACTTTTCATATAAGTGTCCACATAAGAAAAAGGACTAGAACTATGAAGGTGAAGAGAAGTACAAATCCAAGAGATTTGGTAAAAATAAAAGTTTATGTGTAAACAATGATGAATCTTCATAAGACACAGATAGTGACTCTTCCTATGAATATAAGGTTAACGAATTTATGTTTATGGACAAAGAGGATTATGATAATAAAATAATAGGAAGTGATGTTAATGATGAATAAGTTGTCGTTGATATGGAAGGTGAAGTAATCAGTGCTTTAGAAGAGATTGACAGACTTAGACTTAAGAAGAGAAAACAAAAATAGTTGTTGATGCAGTTTGAAAAGAATGGTAAAAAACCTGATGAAGACTTTTCCCTACTAAAAGTGGAGTTAGAAGAGGAAATTAAAATAAAGGATACTCTGAAACAACAATTATCAGAGAAGAATTCAATATGTGAAGCCTTGGAAGCAGAGGTAGTAAAAACCAAAAAGGATATGGAGAAGTTTAAATCATTGTATCTCCAAAATATTCCAAGCATTAAAGCCTCAACATAACTAAATGACTTTCTGAGAAAACTGAGATCTCCTTTGTTGAAGACTGGTTTAGGATATGTAAGTGGTTCAAAAAGACAATCAGACCATGTGAGTAATCTTCCACCAAAAGCTAATAAAAACAAGATGATCCCTGATAAAAAACAAAGATATCAGAAGATGGAGCAACAAATGCCAAGAAGAAGTCCATTCTTAAGGAACCAAAATTTCTTCCATGGTTATTGTCTTTACTACTCTAATTTTGGTCATAAGATTGCAAATTGTCAAATTAAGTTTAGAGACATGCAATCGACGAGATCAAGAAACAAAAAATATTTGCAACATAGAACTAAACAACCAATGAGTAGACAAAGTTGCACCAATCACTTTGACCTATTGAACAATGAGCTCAAATGCTATAACTATCATAACTTTGGCCACAAAGCTGCAAATTTCCATCAGAAGAATTACAAAGCAGATCCAAGGATAAAACCCTTAGTTATAAATTCCAGCACATGGAAAAAGAAAGATAGTGAAAAATGCGGTCTAGTACTTTCAGCTCAAAGACAAAAGAACCCTTGGTATATTGACAATGGATTTTCCAAACACATGACTGGAGACAAAAGTAAGTTTATGTCTCTAAGTGAAAGAAAATTAGGAAATGTAACCTTTGGAAATGATGCACCATGAAAAATCAAAGGTAAAGGAATGGTAAGTCTAAGTAATGTCAAAGGGAAAGCTCAAGATGTGTTGTTTGTAGATGGTCTGAAACATAATATTCTTAGTGTCAATCAAGTTTGTGACAGAGGATGCAAAGTTGTTTTCACTTCTAAAGATTGTAAAATACAATCTGTGAATTCAAGACAGTTGACTGCAAAAGCCATAAGAACATAAAACAATGTCAATGTTTTGAAAGAAGAAAAAGAGTAATGTCACTTCAACAAGTATGATGAAAGATTATTATGGCATAGGAGACTTGGAAAAAATAAAATTGATCATCTAATACAAATTAGAAATAGTGGGGCAGTAAAAGATCTTCCAAAAATATCAAAGCCATATGATTATGTATGCAAACCTTGCCAAATAGGAAAGATAACTTGGACATAGTTTAAATCTAAGAACTTTGCATCAACAGAGAAACATCTTCATTTAGTACATGTGGATTTATGTGGACCATCAAGGAAAGAAGGTACAGGAAAATAAAATTAATTCATGTTGATTATTGATGATTATTCTAGACTTACATGGGTTTCCTTTCTAAAAGAAAATTTTGAATTATTTGAAAAAATCAAAGTGTTTAAGGCTCTGACTGAGAATCAAATAGGAAAAAGATTAAAGGAAGTAAGGTCTAATAGAGGAGGAGAGTTTAGTTCAAGGGACTTCAAAGAGTTTTGTCATAAACATGGGATCAAAATAGAGTATACTATTCCAAGGACTCCACAACAAAATGGATTAGTTGAGAGACATAANGGAAGTTCTCTAACTTTCGACATTGCAAGTCGCGAAGTCTTGAAGTACAGAGAGGATAGATCTGAACAGTCTATTTAGAAGCACTATCAAGATCATGATATCGACAGTCCTATCAAATTTCATGGATTGACGGTGCACAAACTTTAAAAAGCTAATGGAGGACCACAATTGAAATAACGGTTTTGGAGAAAGGACACGTGCGGGCTCAAGGTAAATTGCGGGGAAAAACGTAGTTTGATCTCAAAACACCTTTGGCCACACCAACATTCACATGGTCACATGATATCATCGCCCAAGGTTACATCAACAAAAGATAGGGGAAGGAGCTAGTGTTTCTAGGCTCCACATTGGAGGTTACGCATTGAAAAGTCATAAGGGCCTCTGCGTCTATAATCCAACAACGTTGATCAAACAGAATTTGATTGAAGGGTTGTTGTTTCACTTCATGATTTATTAATCAGTTACAATTTAGTTATACTAACTAAATCATTTTTCCTACGCGGTTGAATAATTGTTCCTAAGCAATGGAATCATGATGCCTGAGAATTTTTTATATTCCCAACTTGAGCATTGGAGATGCAGAGTGTAATGGATAATGAGAGAAGGAATAAAAGAAAAATTTTGTGACAAAGAGAGGTGGTTGTTTCTCGGTAAAATAAGTTGAGTTGTATGTGATCAAGAAGATAACAGAAACAAAGACGAAAAGATGCAAAGATGAAGAACATAAGGTGGACAGAGAAGAAATGGTGAAAACAATAGACTGTACGAGAACTTAAGCACAAGAAGATGCGATCAAGAACACATTGATGCAATAAAAGCAGAGAAGTGTAGTAGAACAATGATGAGACTGGTAATCCATTGATAAATTTTGTATCAATGTAAGATTTATATCTGAGGGTGGTAGGGTGGTGCGAGGGAGGATTGTTTTCCTCAGAGTTTCAAGTGGGTAATTGAACACAGGGAGTTGTAGCTTTGATATGGTTGCAGCCAGAAAAACCAGGGTGGTAGGGTGGTGCTAGGGAGGGTTGTTGTCCTAAGATTTTCAAGTGGGTTCTTGAACATAGGGAGTTGTAGCTTCCATCTAGTTGCAGCTAGAAAAACTAGGGTGGTAGGGTGGTGCAAGGGAGAACCATTGTTCTCTATTATACAGGTTGGTCCCTGTGTGACTGGAAGTTGGTGCTGGAACACTTAGGGAGTTGGTGCTTCCTTCTAGTAGGTGCTAGAGAAACTAGAGAGTTGGTGCTCTCAATAATTTGTGTCTTGTTAAAGAAGAGGTTGTAGCCTCATTTTGAGTTTGTGCTCAAAGAAAGATGACGTACAGAAGTTAAAAGACTACCTATCATTCAAAGAAGAAGAGCTTTTCTCCCTTTATGGGTTTCCTCGTGAATATTTGTCTCTGTGTATATCATATGTGTGATTGATGTTTGTTATTTATGATAATCATGTCTTTCATAATCTTGATGATCACTTGGAGAAGGTTAATAATATTTTAATAGGCATAAAGTTGTTTAAGCACAGTAACAACTGATTCACCCCCCCGCTCAGTTGTCTTAGTAATTCCAACAATTGGTATCATAGTGGGTTCCTTTTATTTAAAGGTAGATCAATAAGATTAAACATGGCAAGCCATGAAGGAACTTCAACCAATAATCCTTCTATGTTTGATGGAACAAATTTTTCCTTCTGGAAGGTTGGAATGAGAACATACATCATGGCCTTAGGTGTTGATGTTTAGGATGTTGTAGAGACTGGATATACAAAACCTGTTGTGTTAGCTAGCAAAGATGATAATTTAGAATTTAGATTTAATGAAACGGAAATGAATGTTATCTTGAGTGGGCTTGCTGAAGTTGAATTTTTAAAGGTCATGCAACTTGAATCTTCCAAAGAAATGTGGGATAAACTTATTAGCAGTTATGAAGGAGATGAGAAAGTAAAAGATGACAAACTTCAAACACATAGATTGAAATTTGAACAACTAAATATGAATGAGGATGAAACTGTTAGTAAATATTTATTAATATTTGAGGAGATTGTGAATTCCATGAAGGGTCTTGGTGAGAAGATTGAAGACGGATCTTTACTTCAGAATATTTTAAGATCTTTGCCTGATAGATTTAATCCAAAATTTTATGCAATAGAAGAACTGAATGATCTTAAAACTATGCCTATTGATCAAGTCCTAGGAACTCTAATTGCTTATGAAATGAGAATTAGCAAAGATAAATCCACCACTAGAGAAGCATCTTTTAAAGCTGACAAGAATACTAATTCAGAATTATATGATATTGAGGAAAAATTTGTGAGAAGGTTAAAGAAAGGATCAGGAAAATACCAAGGCAAGCTTCCATTCAAATTTTTTAACTATGGAAATATAGGTCACTTTTCATATAAGTGTCCACATAAGAAAAAGGACTAGAACTATGAAGGTGAAGAGAAGTACAAATCCAAGAGATTTGGTAAAAATAAAAGTTTATGTGTAAACAATGATGAATCTTCATAAGACACAGATAGTGACTCTTCCTATGAATATAAGGTTAACGAATTTATGTTTATGGACAAAGAGGATTATGATAATAAAATAATAGGAAGTGATGTTAATGATGAATAAGTTGTCGTTGATATGGAAGGTGAAGTAATCAGTGCTTTAGAAGAGATTGACAGACTTAGACTTAAGAAGAGAAAACAAAAATAGTTGTTGATGCAGTTTGAAAAGAATGGTAAAAAACCTGATGAAGACTTTTCCCTACTAAAAGTGGAGTTAGAAGAGGAAATTAAAATAAAGGATACTCTGAAACAACAATTATCAGAGAAGAATTCAATATGTGAAGCCTTGGAAGCAGAGGTAGTAAAAACCAAAAAGGATATGGAGAAGTTTAAATCATTGTATCTCCAAAATATTCCAAGCATTAAAGCCTCAACATAACTAAATGACTTTCTGAGAAAACTGAGATCTCCTTTGTTGAAGACTGGTTTAGGATATGTAAGTGGTTCAAAAAGACAATCAGACCATGTGAGTAATCTTCCACCAAAAGCTAATAAAAACAAGATGATCCCTGATAAAAAACAAAGATATCAGAAGATGGAGCAACAAATGCCAAGAAGAAGTCCATTCTTAAGGAACCAAAATTTCTTCCATGGTTATTGTCTTTACTACTCTAATTTTGGTCATAAGATTGCAAATTGTCAAATTAAGTTTAGAGACATGCAATCGACGAGATCAAGAAACAAAAAATATTTGCAACATAGAACTAAACAACCAATGAGTAGACAAAGTTGCACCAATCACTTTGACCTATTGAACAATGAGCTCAAATGCTATAACTATCATAACTTTGGCCACAAAGCTGCAAATTTCCATCAGAAGAATTACAAAGCAGATCCAAGGATAAAACCCTTAGTTATAAATTCCAGCACATGGAAAAAGAAAGATAGTGAAAAATGCGGTCTAGTACTTTCAGCTCAAAGACAAAAGAACCCTTGGTATATTGACAATGGATTTTCCAAACACATGACTGGAGACAAAAGTAAGTTTATGTCTCTAAGTGAAAGAAAATTAGGAAATGTAACCTTTGGAAATGATGCACCATGAAAAATCAAAGGTAAAGGAATGGTAAGTCTAAGTAATGGCAAAGGGAAAGCTCAAGATGTGTTGTTTGTAGATGGTATGAAACATAATATTCTTAGTGTCAATCAAGTTTGTGACAGAGGATGCAAAGTTGTTTTCACTTCTAAAGATTGTAAAATACAATCTGTAAATTCAAGACAGTTGACTGCAAAAGGCATAAGAACATAAAACAATGTCAATGTTTTGAAAGAAGAAAAAGAGTAATGTCACTTCAACAAGTATGATGAAAGATTATTATGGCATAGGAGACTTGGAAAAAAAAAATTTGATCATCTAATACAAATTAGAAATAGTGGGGCAGTAAAAGATCTTCCAAAAATATCAAAGCCATATGATTCTGTATGCAAACCTTGCCAAATAGGAAAGATCACTTGGACATAGTTTAAATCTAAAAACTTTGCATCAACAGAGAAACCTCTTCATTTAGTACATATGGATTTATGTGGACCATCAAGGAAAGAAGGTACAGGAAAATAAAATTAATTCATGTTGATTATTGATGATTATTCTAGACTTACATGGGTTTCCTTTCTAAAAGAAAAATTTGAATCATTTGAAAAAATCAAAGTGTTTAAGGCTCTGACTGAGAATCAAATAGGAAAAATATTAAAGGAAGTAAGGTCTAATAGAGGAGGAGAGTTTAGTTCAATTGACTTCAAAGAGTTTTGTCATAAACATGGGATAAAAATAGAGTATACTATTCCAATGACTCCACAACAAAATGGATTAGTTGAGAGACATAATAGATCAGTTCAACAGATGGAAAGATCAATGTTGAATGAAAGGAATATTAACCAGACATATTGGGTAGAACAAATTCATACAGTTGTGCATATTCTTAACAAATCTTATCTCAGGCCACAAAGTGACAAGAGTCCTTATGAACTATGGTTTGGAAGATCTTCTTCAATCAATCATTTTAAAGTCTTTGGGGGAAAGTGTTATATCAAGAACAATGATGAAAATCTTGGAAAATATGATGACAGGGATGATGAAGGTATCTTCTTAGGGTATGATACAAACAATAAAGGATATAGATGTTATAATAAGATCCTTCGTAAATTGGTTGATTGTATTGACATAAAAGTTGATGAAGAAATCCAGGTATGAGATGTAAGCAATGTTGAATCAACAACAAAGGATAGAGTTGAAGTTGAATATGAAAAGGTCCAAGAATCGTAAAAAGAAGACTCTGAGTCAGATGAAGATACAAATACTTAGGCAGACTCAAATCAGTAGAAAACATCAAATCCTCCCTCCATAATTACTCAAAAGAATCATCCTGCAAGTTAGATAATTGGTGAGAAAGACAAATGTGTACAAACCAGGAGAAGGATAATCAAAGACACTAAGAAATCACATATAGCCTTCATATCCATTATGGAACCTAAGAAATTTAATGAAGCCAGTAAATATGTAAATTGGTTAAAATCAATGAATGAGGAACCAGATCAAATTGAGAAGAACAATACTTGGGAGCATGTTCCTAGAACTGCAGATAAGAATGTAATTGGCACCAAATGGGTATTTAAGAATAAAATGAATGAACAAGGACAAGTTACTAGGAATAAATCTAGATTGGTTTGTAAGGGATATGCACAAGTTGAAGGATAGGATTTTGATGAAACCTTTGCACTAGTGGCAAGATTGGAATCCATCAGAATATTTCTTGCCTATGCATGTCATAAGAACTTTAAAGTATATCAGATGGATGTTAAGTCAACATTTCTTAATGGAGATCTAGAAGAAGATGTATATGTGGAGAAACCTGAAGTATTTTCACTCACAAATAATATTGACTATGTTTGTAAGTTGAAAAAGGAATTATATGGACTGAAACAAGCACGACAAGCCTGGTATTATAGACTAGACAAATTTCTATGGGACAAAGGGTTCAAGAAAGGTATTTTTGACAATAATCTATACATTAAGTCTGAAGGTGATGATTTATTAGTTGTTTTGGTTTATGTAGATGACATTATTTTTGGATGTACCAATGACCCTTCAATTCAGTTGTTTTCTAATTCTATGGAAACTGAGTTTGAGATGCCTCTTATAGGAGAACTATCATATTTTCTTGGTTTACAAATCAATCAAAGTTCTGCAGGGCTATTTATCTCTCAAGAAAAGTATTTGAAAGAGATGTTAGAGAGGTTTCAGATGGAATATTATACACCTATGAGCACACCTATGGTGGTTGGTTTCAAGCTTAGTAAAGATGATATTTCACCCAATGTTGATCAAAGAACATATCGATCAATGATAGGGAATATTTTGTACATCACAACATTCCATCCTGATATAATGCAAGTTGTTGGAATGGTAGGTCATTATTAGTTTTCTCCTAAAAAAATTCATTAGAAAATGTCAAAAGGATATTCAAATATTTGAAGGGTACAATGACTTATGGTCTCTAGTATCCTAGAAATCAAAATTTTCAATTAACTACATATTCATATGATGATTGGGAAAACTATTTGGAAGAGAGAGAGAGCACCAATGGAGATTCATTCTTCTTAGGTGATTCGTTAGTAGCATGGCTTAGTAAGAAGTAGGGATGTATTTCATTATCAACTATAGAGGCAAAGTACATTGTTGTTGCTATTTGTTGCACTCAGATCTTATGGATGATACAAACTCTTGCAGATTTGAAGATAACTTATATTGATCCAATTCCACCTCACTGTGATAACACCAGTGCCAGTAGTGTCTCCAAGAATCCTTCTCTACATGCAAAGAATAAGCATATACCAATAAAATATTATTTTCTCAAAGAGCAGGTTACAAACAAAGTTGTTTAGCTAAATCATATTTCTTCCACAAAGCAGATAGTTGATATCTTCAGTAAACCTCTTGCAATAGCCCAGTTAGAGTATCTACGCCATAAGTTGGGAGTGACCCTGTTATCAAGTTAAAACAATATATCTGATCAGGGGGAGAGTGCTCATAGTATATCTAATTAGGGGGAGAATGCTTATTGTATCCCTGATCAGGGGGAGAACAGAGTCACTCTCAGTTTTCTTTGACATTGATGTCAAAGGGGGAGAAAAGGTGTGTTCTAGATGCTACAGTTGGAGGTCTAATTAGAATAGTGAATCCTTTCAGGGTTTCCATCAATGCCAAAGTGGGATATTGTTTTCATATTTTCAAGAAGAGTGTGCTTTCCACTGATGGAAAGAACAACAACAATGATGATATATTGGCAGCAATGATGGAAAATAGGAAAACAACAATGATAGCATCAAGAATTTCTTTCTACAAGATCAGGAGGATGAGAACAGGACTTCCATGAGTGTTGTATAAAGGCACTTGAGGTCCAAAGGATAAAAACCCTTTGAGAATATGAATAAATTCAAAATCTCGGAAGAGATAGCGGATTTACCATTACATTTGAGAGAAAGCTCAGAAGGGACAACACTTTCCAGAAGTTCAGACGAGGTCCAAGGGACAAAATCTTAGGAGGAACAAAGGTCAAAGCCTTTGAATACCTAGAAAATATTCTAATTCAGAAGAAATTGTAAGCTCAGGAGGAGGAGCGATAGTGGTCGTTAGATCAAGAAATGTGAATATATGGACCATTGGATCTAGGAAAGTCGTGGGCCATTGATTGGACGAGAGCGAAGAATTAGGAATCGAGAAACGAAAGAAAGGAAGTGCTAACTTCCGACATTGCGAAGTGAAAATTATCGAAGTGAGAAGGAATCATGGTTGTCCATTGAGGCATGACACGTGGTGAGAGATCAACATTATGTTGATTTGCAAATAAGGAAATAAGATATAGGAGAAGCAAAAAATCACAAAGTCTGAGTTCACAAAGGCGATCACAATCGTTGATCGAGGAAGGTCATGGACCATTGATCTGGCACAACAAAGTTTAGAGTTCGTAAGTTCAGACCTCGAAGAAAGGAATTTCTCTAACTTTTGACATCGTGAGTCATGAAGTATTGAAGTACAAAGAGGATAGATCTGAACCGTCCATTCAGGAGCACCATTAATATCGTGAGAACAACAGTCTCGTCGCATTGTGGGGATTGAAGGTACAAAAACTTTAAAAACTTAAGGGCAGGCCACAATTGAAACCATGGTTTTGGAGGAAGGACCCATGGAGGCTCGAGGTAAATTGTGGGGAGAAACATAGTTTCATCTTAAACCACCTTGAAAAGTCATAAGGGCCTCTGCGTGTATAATCCAACGATGTTGATCAAACAAAATCATATCAAAAAGTTGTTGTTTCACTTTATGATTTCTTGATCAGTTATAATTTAGTTACACTAACTAAATCATTGTTCCTAAGCGGTTGAATCATTGTTCCTGAGCGTTGGAATCACGATGCAGAGTGTGATGGATAATGTTCATATTCCTAACTTGAGTGTTGGATATGTGAAGTGTAACGGATAATGAGAGTAGGAATAAAATAAAAATGATGTGATAGAGAGAGGTGGTTGTTTCTCAGTAAAATAAGTTGAATTGTATGTGATCAAGAAGATAGAAGAAATAGAGCCGAAAAGATGCAGAGATGAAGAACATAAGCTAGACAGAGAAGAAATGGTGAAAACAAAAGACTATATGAGAACTTAAGTGCAAGAAGATGTGATAAGGAACACA
>JZKD02S1417311.1:55454-80349 GCA_000966675.3 Picea glauca
TAATAGAGAACAATGGTTCTCCCTTGCACCACCCTACCACCCTGGTTTTTCTAGCTGCAACTAGATGGAAGCTACAACTCCCTATGTTCAAGAACCCACTTGAAAATATTAGGACAACAACCCTCCCTAGCACCACCCTACCACCCTGGTTTTTCTGGTTGCAACCATATCAAAGCTACAAATCATTGTGTTCAATTACCCACTTGAAACTCTGAGGAAAACAATCTTCCCTCGCACCACCCTACCACCCTCAAATATAAATCTTTACTTTCTGAAATTTATTACATTGATACAAAATTTATCAATGGCTTACCAGTCTCATCATTGTTATACTACACTTCTTTGCTTTTATTGCATCAATGTGTTCTTGATCGCATCTTCTTGCGCTTAAGTTCTCATACAGTCTATTGTTTTCACCATTTCTTCTCTGTCCACCTTATGTTCTTCATATTTTCATCTTTTCGGCTTTGTTTCTGTTATCTTCTTGATCACATACAACTCAACTTATTTTACCAAGAAACAACCACCTCTCTTTGTCACGAAATTTTTCTTTTATTCCTTCTCTCATTATCCATTACACTCCGCATCTCCAATGCTCAAGTTGGGAATCTCAAAAATTATCAGGCATCATGATTCCATTGCTCAGGAACAATTATTCAACCACTTAGGAAAAATGATTTAGTTAGTATAATTGAATTGTAACTGATTAATAAATCATGAAGTGAAACAACAACCCTTCGATCAAATTTGATCAACGTTGTTGGATTATACACGCAAAGGCCCTTATGACTTTTCAATGCGTAACCTCCGATGTGGAGCCTAGAAACACTAGCTCCTTCCCCTATCTTCTCCTGATGTAACCTTGGGCGATGATATCATGTGACCATGTGAATGTGGGTGTGGCCAAAGGTGTTTTGAGATCAAACTACGTTTTGCCCCGCAATTTACCTTGAGCCCGCACGTGTCCTTTCTCCAAAACCGTTATTTCAATTGTGGTCCTCTATTAGCTTTTTAAAGTTTGTGCACCGTCAATCCATGAAATGTGATAGGACTGTCGATATCATGATCTTGATAGTGCTTCTAAATAGACTGTTCAGATCTATCCTCTCTGTACTTCAAGACTTCGCGACTTGCAATGTCGAAAGTTAGAGAACTTCCTTTATTCGAGGTTCGAACTCCCAAAATCTAAAATTTGTCATGCCAGATCAATGGTCCATGACCTTCCTCAATCAAGAGTTGTGATCACCTTCATGAACTAAGACTTCGTAAGTTTTCTCTTCTCCTATATATGATTTCTCGATTTGTGAATCGGCATAATGTTGATCTCTCAGTACGTGTCCTGCCTTTATGGGCGTCCGGGATTCCTTTGCACTTCGGGACTTCGCAGTTCAATATGTCAGAAGTTATCACTTCCTTTATTTCATTTCTTGATTCCCTATTCTCTGCTCTAGTTTGATCGAAAACCCACAAATTTCCTCGATCCAATGGTCCAGATATTCACAGTTCTTGATCTGACGACCATTATCGCTTCTCCTCCTAAGCTTACAATTTCTTCCGACTTAGAAGATTTCTATGTATTCAAAGGCTTTTACCTTTGTTCCTCCTATCAGTTCATCTCTTGGACCTCATCTGCACTTATGGAAAGCATTGTCCCATCTGAGCTTTCTCGCCAATGTAATGGTAAATCCAATATCTCTTCTGATCTTTTGACTTTGTTCATATTCTCAAAGGGTTTTGAACCTTTGGACCTCAAGGGCCTTTCTACTGCACTTTTGGAAGTCCTATGCTCATCCTCTTGATCTTGTAGACAACAATTCTCGATGTTATCATTGTTGTTTTCTTGTTTTCCATCATTGTTGCCAATATTCCATCGTCATTGTTGTTCTTTCCATCAATGACAAGCACACTCTTCCTGTAAATATGCCAACACCCATTGATACCATTGATAGGTTTTTGTATCAAAGTACATATTTTATAAGGAAATAAGTTTCTTATAATCCATAATATTGTTCAAGTCAAAGTATTTCTTTATTATTTTCACCCATGTAAATACCTATGTTCCATCAAAATTCTTTAATTCAACTTTGGGAAGGTTTATACCCTTAGGAACCCATCCATAATAAACTCCACTATTAAACATAAATCCTTCGGATACATGATTATTTATGGAAGTTTGTTTGACTTGAATACTAAATTTATTTTCATGAGTCAATTTAGTCGTAGTATCACTTTTAGGGAGCCTCTTATATAGGGTATATATGAGCTTGGCCACCAACTTTTGTTTCATCTTTTCACCCATATTATTTTCCATATTTTTCCTAGGTTGTTACATATTATTTTCCATATATTCTATATGCATTTATGTGTTTATCAAATAATCATTTTTTATTTATCTATCACTCAATTTGTTAAATTAATTCTCCAAATTCTATAGCCAATTATATATCTCTTCACTTTCTTCATGAATCACGGTACTCTGTAGAGGTTTAATTGGTGTAGAATTTTTTTTCAAACCCATTTACATGTGGTATAACAATAATATTCTAGCCATTTATTATATATTTTAACTTTACAACAATTTTAAGTCACTTGAAGCAAGTATACCAATCAAATTTATGTCAATTGTAAGTTAAATACCATTAAAACCCTGATTTGGAGACGGTTTTACAATTCGACCTTAAACCCGATATAGATATGAAATTTATGTACCTATGATTCTAATTTTATTTTCTTTGGTATCCTTATATTTATTATCTTCAATTCCACACATTTTACTAAATTCATATGTGCCAAGGAAAAGGTAACTTCTACAAAACTTGTTGATATTTTACTTTTGAGGAGAATGAATTGGTATGGACTTCCATGTGTTCAATTTTTCGTATGTACCTATGAAATTTTAACCTATAATACTATGGTCCACACACTATTCAAAAAAACTGGTGGCACTAAATTTGGATCTTCATAAAATATGATATGACTATTTTACTAAGAACACCTATTTGACAATAATTTTAGGGATAGTAAAAAACCCTAACTTCCACAGTGTTATAATTATAATTTGTTAGAATATAAATATGTCTCATCATTTTTGCAAAAAAAATACTATTTAAATATTGCGATAAAAGAATAGATAGAAAATATTACAACATGACATGTTTGGGATTAATCTTGGGATTATTAAAACCTCATTTCCACTACCTATATTTCTGAAGGTATAGAGAAAAAAAACCTAAAACATTTATCATATGTACTTCACTATGTTCTCTTAGTCTCCCAAAATTTTCATTATCTAAAAATTTCCAAAAACCATTATAGATAAAATACTAGGATAACTTATTTGAAGGATGAAACTCTAGAACCATATGCTTTGAAACCAAATATTATGAACCAAAATCCATAAATATCATAAGAAAATAAATAAGAAGTATATAAATACCTTTAGAACGATAAATATTCAATGAATTATAAGCCAATTGGAGGGTGTAACCTCCTGTTATAATATATACAATGCATAAGACAATATTCCTATACAAATGGATATCCTTTATTATAAGTAGTAGAAAAAATATTAATGATGTAACCAACCACTAAGCCAGCCTAAACGTAACTAATAAAATAATAATTAATGGGGGTTAGGGCCTGGACATAGTACTTATTCTTTAGTAGTTGTCATGGCCTTGAAAAAGGAAGGAACTTGGTGCATGTGTCTTGACTTTAAAGCTCTCTACAAAATAAAAATCAAGGATATGTTTCCCATTCCTATCATTGATGATCTCTAAGGTACAAGAGGTCAAAAAAACCCTCACGACCTAGTTTTACATTCTCCACACTCTCAAATATAATATATTCATAGCTTGGAATTGGATGAAGTAGCAAGTTGATCAACATATCTCTAAATGGGATTTTGAGGAAGGGGATCATTTTTTACTTTGTATTCTTCCTCAAAACATTTAGAGACCCTATATTATACTAAAAAATATTAGTCCAATGGATTACATATAAGAAATTTTGAGAAACTCTAAAGTTTATCCAATCTTTCATGTCTCCTACTCGAAGAGAGTGATCATATAAGATTGTCATGTTTGAATAAGCCTTCTAGAAATGGATGCAAAAGGTTCCATTTGGTTGTATTCTAAGTCCATCCTTTACAATAGAGAGAATAATCTTAACACTAGCACACTATACATGGTGTCTTGATATAATGGAACTATACACCACCCAAGGATGTCATAGGGGAACCAACAAAGATCCTTCAACAATTCCCTCTTCTCCATCCTTGAGGACAATTTTTATTTTTAAGGGGGAGGGAATGTTAGGGTTTTATCTTCCATAACCCCCTAAGTATATAGATAGTTTTCTATGTATGGTGGCTATGTCTAGTAAATAACACCCATGTAGTAGTGTAAAAGGATCTAATTTATGAAGGATTATTAGAAGATTCTTCCTACTAGAAAGTTCCTTATCTAGAATGTTCCTAGAGGGTACATAGTAATATATAAAGAATTGGATGCATTGTAATGAGATTCCTTATGAATTCTATTGTAATCAAATATATGACAAATTTGAGGTTTCCCCACTTGAAGAGGAAAGCGAACATTGTTTTCATAAATAAAGGTATAAATTTGTGTTATTGTGGTTCTTTATTTGGATATAGTGATTTCAATATGTCATTTATGTATTTAATCTAGATAAAATATATTATTTATGCTCTACAGATTTTAATTTACTAATTTAAAAACCACCATATGTGTTGTGGGATGATTACCTATGACCTCCGCGAGAGATAACTACATCATGGTATTCATTGACATGCTAACCAAGAGTGCCAACATTATTCTTGTTAATAGAAACTTTGATTACCTTCCATGGAGTTGCTTAAAATATCATATTAGATAGATATCCATGGTTCACTTCTAGGTTTTGGAAAAATATCTTAAATTCTACAAGAACTCAACTCAACTTCAACACTTTAAAACTGCATATCATTTAGACATGTATGGGTAGACAGAAAGGTTTAATAAAATATTGGAGGACATGTTTAAAACATACGTAATGGACCAAGATAACCAATTGACGAAGTATATCCCCTCAGTGTAATATTCATACAACAATAGTTATCACAGTTCCCTTAAAGAAGCCCCATATGAAGTCCTCTATGGAATATCCTTTTGTACAACTTTGAGATTGGATCAATTAGAGGATCAAGTCATTTTAGGACCTAAAATGATCCAAGAAATGGAAGAATATATGGTTACAATTAAGTAAAGGCTTAAGGAAGTTAGATACTAACATAAAAGTTATGGAAATGATAATAGAACTAATAGAAGCTATAAGTAAGGTAACCATGTTTTTTAAGAGTCAATGCCTATATGAACTACTTCAAATATAGTAAGGGAAAAAAGTTGTTCCATAGTTTTTTCATGCCATATAAAATTTAGAGAGGAGTGTACCACTTCCTTATAAGCTTGATATGTCTTCCCATGTATGAAATATGCATAATGTATTTCATGTTTATGTACATAGAAATTATGTTACTAATCCATCCCATCTATTGAAATTTGATGGATTGCAGGTTCTTGAGGAGGGAACCATCCAAGTTGTTCCATTCTCTATATTGGATTATAGGGTTTGTCAGTTGAGGAACCAAGAAATTGAACAAGTCAAGGTCCATTGTGATCAATACAATCTAGGAAATACAACCTAGGAGGATAAAAGACCTATGTGTTGCTACTTTCTCTATTTTTTTGGTTAAATCTTTGTTATGAGTGAAATTGAACTACCTAACTTAACTAAGACATATGCATATACCAAGTTAGGTTTTTTTATTACCATTTGTTTCAACATTTTGAAGTATGACTTGTTTTTGGTTGAAATAAATACTATATATTGACATTATTGTTGTACATATGCACTATGGCTACTCTATTGAAGATGTTAGTCTATATTAAGAACACCTAAGACATTTATGTGTAATTTTTTTTTAGCATGTGGTTCCATTTATTAGGTTGATGAAATTCTATATCTTTTATGAATATGTGTTGAGGTTATACTTGTTATGATAGTATCTCGTGATCTGATGACATGATGTAATTATGATAACATGTTTTATGATAACTTGTGTGATCATGTGCTTCCTTACTATGGAAATGAGGAAATGCAATAATATGAATATGAATTATTTCATATGGGATGATGATGTTTTTTTATGAATAATTAATTTCTTTAATGAAAGTAATACACTGATGAGCCAAGAGAGGCAATTCATTCCACGTTCTCATGCGAAACCATACCTATGAAGGAGAACATATAAAAATAAAAGGCATATGGGTGGTTTTCCTTTTTGGGATTAGTTTGGGACCCTAGCATTACATTGTTTAATAGTTCAATTACTATTATAGATGACAACACTAGTTTTTGCTCTTTAGATTGTACTTTTGGGAGGATTAGGAGTGGTATTTTGAGGATTTGATTGATTTTATCTAGCTTATGACCATCTGGATTAATAATGGAAATTAAATGGGTTCATGTATCAACACTTTGCAAATTAGTGCTAGGAGTAGAGAGTGCTTCACATCGTCGAGGTAGATCTAAGAGAGGTTCACATAGAGAGGCCCCGTGGAGGATGTAAGGGAGTATATGACTTGTTAGCAGAGTAGGCTGGGGCACACTCATTTCACAGGATGGATGTAGTATTTGGCCATTACTGGGAGAGAGTGGGAGAGCATGTGCATAGATTACCGAGGGTATAGTGGACATATAATATGTATGCAATGATTGAACAGTTCATGCACTTTCTGGTGATATCCTCTGAGTATGGGGAAACACAAGTGACAAATATATATAGTGGAGAGATGTCCATAGTCCATAAGAATCCCAGAGTCATTGTTAGTGATCGAGACAAACTTCCTTTTCTAACATTCGAGATCAAGTATGGAAGTGGATTCACAGGTCATGACTTCACCTGGACACATATGCATGATATTGTTGAAGTAATAGATGAATACATTACAGGTATTTCAGGAGGGAGTACCATGGGAGGAGGAGGTAGACTAGGCATGGTGGTCAGATGGTTATGATCAGAGTGGTACACCATCAAAATGGTGGTTCCTTTCTATGATTAGCTTGGGACCTTGGGATTTTATGGGTTGATAGTTTGGCAGTAGGTACAGATGGGAGAACTATTTTTCACTTGCAATAGGCCCATGGTATTAGCACATTGTAGGAAAATATAGTGCGTGGTAGGTGCTCCACAAATTTCATATTGGTTTGGAACCCAGGGATCATCATTAGTTTCAGTTTGGTTCATCTTATTGTTCCTATGGGTGTGATGACATTGCTTGAGGAAAATAAATAGTTTGGAAGGGAGGATTTGTCATGTCCCTATTTTTGTGTTCCCCTGTTCTACAGTGGAAATGAATTTCATGGCTTGTCAGTGAATAAAAAGTAGTAAAAAGTGTCATTTAGTGTCACTTAGTTAGGAGATGTTATGTTTTTAAAGTAACTTTATATTTATAAGTTACTTAAACATTATTAAGGTGACTTTAATCTTAAAGTAAAAGTAAAACGAGAATAACAGTCATATTTGATTTAGTAAAAAAAGGGGAAAGTCCTATAAGGAATGGAAGACGGATAAAAGGAGTAGAGCTTGAGTTTGGCATCATGATTATGATTATGATTTTATCTCTCATTTTGGAGTGCTCTTGGAGCCATGTTTTCATTAAGGTTTAGAAAAACCCTTCCACCATTACAATTTAGTTTCAGTGGTGCAATATACACCCTAGATAAACAAGAGGGTGATACCTCCAATATTTCCATTGGAGTTTCAATTTTAGTGTTTGTATTCAATTGGAGGTATATCATCTTGGGCAGGGGATTTGCGAAAATTTCTGGAGGAGGTTGATTTCAGGTTTTGCAAGTACTAGGAGAGTTTCCAGGAAATGTGACCAGGGACAACCTCATTGATTGAACATGAGGGTTCCACTAGTCCTCACTTGTCTCCTAGCCTCATCCCACGAGGCCCCGATGGTCATCCAGTCTCATCTCGGGAGGACCTATGCAAACAAAAGTTGTTGAGATACTTAGGTGAGGCGGTTGCACCCCTGCAATCAATATCAGAGTAGACATAGGCCATGGAAAATCATTAGCCAAGTCACAAAGGAATCTTGTCCAAGTTTTATGAATTATTTACTATGTTTCTAGGGTATCTTGTAGCTTCCATTTGCATCCAATAGGGTTTTATTGTTTACGAGGGTATTTCAATTTATTATTATGTGTTCCAGAGGGTATGACAATTATTGCTACAACAAATAGAAGTTGTTTTCTTTATATCTAAAGTGCAGTTGTTATCAAAGCTTTGCATTGCTATCATTTTGGATTTCATTCATAATAAATATACCATGATTTATCCTTCTATTCTCTATGTACCAAATTCATGCAATACTTTTGATTAAATTTCTATAAAAATATTACATGAAAGTTGTTTGTTAAGGTTTCTAACCAGATTATAGTTAAAGAGTATGGGACAATAGACTATATGAAAGTGTTTGTGAGAAACTACTGCAGTATTAATGCAAAGTTGTTGATAAAATTATATAAAGAAAGCCAACATTCTCGACAACAAAAATAATATTACAGTGGTACTAGAGTTGGTGATCTTGCCATCTTGTGATGTCTTAAGACATGAATGGGTTACAAAAAAGGGAGAAATCAACAGTACATTCAATGGACAAGGGACTAAAGACAACTCTGGAATTCACAGATAAAATTTGGAAAAATATTCAACAAGCCAAGCAGATGCTAGAGGAAAACAAATCATGCCTTACTTTCAACAGTATCTAGCATTGAGTTATAAGATCCGTGCAACTTTTCCCTTTAAAATATTTTACACTCTATGGTATAGAAGCTAGCCCAAGGTTTTGGACAAGGATTAATTTTAAACAACATTGCATGAAGTAAAGAAGGGTGAGCATGAAGGATGACAAGAGGAACATGCATCTAGCCATGCAGAGGAGGCATGCATAGAAGAATAACAAACATCCAATTATGATACATCATCAGAACTAACCGATGAGGTCAATGACACTATTGTGATAGATGGAGAAGATGAGGATACAACATCTTGTCCTACATATGATGATTATGATAATATGTTCCAATGAGTCRATGYTAAGGCTTCAACAATTCTCCATGTATAGGAGGTTGATGATGGTTCAAGTGGGAATTCAAMATATCATCCTATTTATGACATGTATGATGATGTAGGCATGATTGTACCAWAATGTGATAAATATTCAGAGCTATGTGTGGAGGATGACAATGAAGGGGTTGATTTMGGGGATGATACCATATTAGAAAAATCGTACGAGGAAGGTAGCCCACATTGCATGAAATCATATAAAGAGTCAATTGATCCCTTGTGTGACATCCCATGGCATGTTTATGAAATAAATTTGCATGATTTGGAGAAGTGACTATTGGTCATAGAGGAACAAATTGTGTAGTTGTTGACGAGGATAGGCGATGCTCATAACTTTATTAAAGACCCTATATGGAAAACCAATATGGAAGAGAGGAAAAAGGGAATTGCATATGGAGTCACTAGTACCCAATTGTGCATCATCAAAGAGGGACTAGAGAAGATGAAATCAAATTATTTGTAGTTATTCATTGATAGGGGCCTTTCTATTAAGCTCGTTGGAGACAAGGAAAGGGATATTAAGGAGATTTGTTGCCAACTTAGTTTTGCATGCTCTTCATCGTTGAAAAAAATAGAGACACCATCATCTTTGGTAGAAGTGACACTTGAGGGCATGGGTGGAAATCATTATCTAAGGGAGGAGCCTCTTGTGACGATTCAACATGAGGAGAATTTGAAGTTGTAGGTGTTTGATGAGAGGTTTGACATAGAGGGTTTTGACCATGCACCTATTTTTCATTGCAGGGACCATGCACCATTTATTTTTCCTCAAGGCGTAGCTACAAACGAGGTAGTTGAGGAAATTCCTTGTGGAATGACCAACAAGGAAATATATGCACTATTTGATTGGGTATTGACTATAGGATGGATGTGGACATATCACTATGGGACCCAGTTTCAATTGATATTAGTGGAGTTATTAATACAATGGCACATATAGGATACATGCTGCTACATGATTATATAGGTGTTTGCAGTGGTATACAATAGTATGGTCATGTACAATGGGTTTTTGGAAGGATTTCCCTAGAGAGACTGCCAGATAGGGACTTTAGACATATCATTGAGTTTGGTTGACCTAGAATCGATGAGTGGATGGATGAGCTTATTGGGGAGGTATATTCCTAGAAGATTCATCTTTGAGTGGGATATCACTAGAGAAGGGATAGAGAGTAGGATACTTGCACAATTTCTCTCATATGTTATCTTCATTTATTAGTCATACCATTGGGATTGACCAATTCACATACCACTTTCCAATTTTACAGGGAGTGGCAGTGGAATCTAGCACTATTTTATGATGTTGGAGGTATATTTAATAGGACATGGAGGGTTCACCTAGGTTAGTGGGGTGAGGTAGGAAGGACTATAGCCATGTTAGATTTATTTCATTTGGGCTATGTGGTAAGAGTACAAGAAGAGATACATATTGTATTGGATCAATTCATAGAGATTCCATATAACAAAGTGATGGATGGAATTAACCACTACGGAGGTTGCACACATGTAGTCCCCTCGTCCACGCATAGGGAGGAGATTATGAGGGTTATGCGTGATTCACCTTTGGAAGGGAATTATCACTACTCATATGAGGATGAGGCACCGTAGGTGATAAGGTTACTTTGCAGAGAGGTGTTTACACACCATGACTTACTTGATTACATTAACAATGATCAAGATAGCCAATTTTCCTACGCAGTTTGGTAGGAGCCAAACAAAATTGCAAGAATAGACTTGATTCCTAGTACATGGTTTCCACCAGTTGTTGCAATACCAGGGAGTTGTCTCATTATTTACTCTGATGGAACTGTGACATATAGTAGGTATTGGGAGTGGTGGAATTCCAATTTGGTGGTGGGATATGGGAATTCATCTGAGTGACAGATTGATTCAGATGATGATGATGATGATCGATAGAGTTGTGACAGTGATTGTTCTGCATTATTTTTGGGATTTCATTAGAGGGAATGTCAATAATTATTATATATGGAAAGAAATACTCGAGATCTACCGTGTATTTGCAGAATTAGACTTCATGGAGACACCTTCATAGGGGAGGATTTCAGATAGTGGTTTCAGTCCCTTTAGGGATTTCATCTTGGGGTTCCAGGAGAGGAGGATGTAGATTGGGCACGTTCAATTATGATCATAGTAGTGTAGCGTTGGCATGGTGGTTATTTTTTGGGATTAGTTTGGGACCCTGCGAATACATTGTTTAACAATTCATCAACTATTAGAGATGAGAGCATTGATTTTGACTCTTCGGAGTCTACTTTTGGGAGGCTTAGGAGTGGTTTCTTAGAGGAGTGGTATTTTGAGGAGTTGACCGAGTTTATGCATCTTATGATCACGTGGCTTATCAGAGGAATTCATATGGATTGTTGTGTCAGTACCTTGTAGATTAGTTTTAGCAACAAAGAGTATTTCACATTGTCCAGGAAGATTCAAGAGGGGCTCGCATGGAGAGGCCTCGTGAACGATGTAGGGGAGTATATGACTTGTCAGCAGAGAAGTTCATGGCACACTCATTCCACATGAGGGATGCAGTCTTTGACCATTTATGGGTGAGAGTGGGAGAGTATGTGGAAAAATTGCATGATAGGATTACCAAGGGTATAAAGGATAGATATTATGTCTATGGTGTTGAGAAGTTCATGCACTTTCTAATTATATCTTTAGAGTATGGGGAAAATTCGATGACAAAGATATCTAGTGGAGAGATGTCTAGAGTCCATGAGAAGATAAGAGTCATTTCTAGTGATCAGGAAAACTTCATTTTCTGACATTCAATATCAAGTATGGCATTAGATTTGCAGGTCGTGACTTCACCTGGATTCCTATACAGGATACTATTCATGGTACTAGATTCCTCCCTTACATGTATTTCAGGAGGGGGTACCAAGGGAGAAAGAGGCAGACTAGGTACGGTGGTCAAACGATTATGATAAGAGTGGCATAGAATTAACATGGTGGTTCCTTTATGATATTAGCTTGGGACCCTAGGATTTTATGGGTTAATTGTTTGGTAACTAGTACAGATGGGAGAACTAGTTGTTTGTTGCAGGAGGCCCCTGGTGTTAGCACATTGTACATAATTATTGTTGGTGGTACATGCTCCACATATTTCAGAATAGTTTGGGACCCGTGGATCACAATTAGTTTCAGTTTGGTTGAGTTTGTTGTTCCCATGGGTGTGATGACGTTGCTCGAGGACAAGAAATCTTTGGGAATGGATGATTTTTCATGTCCCGATTTTTGGGTTCCCCTATTCTATAGTGGAAATGACTTTTGTGTCTTGTTAGTGAAGAAAAATGAGTCTAAAAAGGTCATTTAATGTCACTTAGTTAGGAGATTTTATGTTTTTAAGGTGACATTAAGGAAATAAATTATCTTTAGATTAATAAGTTGTACTTAAACATTATTAAAGTGACTTTTAATCTTAAACTAAAGGTAAATGGGGAATAAGGGTCATATTTTATTTAGTAAAAAAAGGGGAAAGTTCTAGAAGGCATGGAAGAAAGATAAAAGGAGGGGTAGAGCTTCACTTTGGCATTATGATTATGATTATAATTTGATCTCTCATTTCAGAGTGATCTTGGAGTCATTATTTCATTAGGTTTTAACAAAACCCTTCAACCATTACAATTTAGTTTCGGTGGTGCAATATCCATCTTAGCTAGACAAGAGGGGGACCCATCCAACATTTCCATTGGACTTCAATTTGGGGTTTACATTCAATTGGAGGTATATGGACTTGCGTACAGAATTTATGAAACTTTCAGGAGGAGGCCGATCTTAGTTTTTGTAGGTACCATAAGTGTTTCAGGGAGGTGTGATAGTATATCTTCTCATTGGTTTAAAACATGGGTTCTGCAAGGCCTCGCTTATCATCCAGCCTTGTCCCTCAAGACACCACTCGTCATCTAACCTTGTCCCACAAGGACCTCTCCAAACTAAATTTATAGAGATACTTAGGTGTGGCATTCGGATCCCTGCAATCAATATTCGAGTAGACAAAGGTTTTGGGAAGAAATTAGTGAGAAGACATATGAATCTTGTCCAGGTTTTATGACTTATTTATTGTGTTTCTAGGGTTCTTGCAGATACCATTTGAATCCAATAGGGTTTGAATGTGTAAGAGGGTATTGTATTTGTTTAATGTGTATTGAGGAGGGTATTGTAGTTGTTTCTACAACCAATAGAATTTGTGTTCTTTAGATCTAAAGTGTAGGTGTAATCACATATTTGTATTGTTTTCATTTTGGATTTCATTCATAATGATGATACCATGATTTCTCCTTCTATTCACTGTGTACCAAATGCATGCAATATGTTCGATTAAATGTCTATAAAAAGATTGCATGCAATTTTTTGGTTGAGGTTGCTAGCCAGATTATAGTTAAAGATTGTGTGGCAACAAACTATATGCAAGTGGTTGTAAGAATCTATTACAGTATTAATGCAAAGTGTTTAAAAAAATTATATAAATAAAACCAACATTCTAGATAACAAACAAAATATTCCATCCTATCCTACTTTGGGGACATTACAGACCCTTGATTCCCAAATGTTTCTTCCATGCCATATATATAGGAATTTACAATTACATGAGCTAATTACAAATATAGGAAAAAACATTTCATAACTTTATTCTAAGTTAGTGGTAACACAGGTATAATGAGAGTAAACCTAAGAATGAAATGGGGTCTCAGGTGGCATGAGCATGAAATAGATAATCCTTCATATTCACTTCAAGGTATCCATTTCTTCATAGATGAAAATACTGATTTATATCTTACCACCATCATTTCAAGAAACTAAATTGGTTTATAGGCTAAGCCTATGTCTATGTACCTATCCACATAAGATAAATCATCATGATAGAAATTACAACATGTTCTTCTAGCATCTCCCAATTGTTCTGAAAAGAGAATGACTCCATTAATTATATTTTTATAATGTTCATGTTACGTCACCTAAAATTGTGATGGTTGGCTACCACTTATTTGTCCTCACTCTTTCTTGTTTTCAATGGGGCCTTTTCTAGTTGGTTCATAGAATTGTATTTTGAAAATTTCTAATTCTATTTACAAACTCACATTTTCATGATGAAGACTATATACTCAATTTTAACTACAAAAAACTTTAGAACCAGAATTTTGAATATCAAAAATCTAAATATGTAGAACATTACAACACTATATATTAGAAATTTATTTCAAATGTTTTTTTTCATCTTAACTTTTTATATATTCCATACTACATTATCAACATGTCCTACATCTAATATTCAGTAATTATAATCTAATGTTATTAAATATATTCTTCCTCTTATCATATGCTACTATAGTCTCTAATAAGTATAAGCCTTTTTGTCAAATAAATAAACTTCACCTGTGTGGATTTAGGTGTGTGGATTTAGGTCTTGAGGAAAAGCAAGTATGAGATGCTAATTTGTTTGTTGTGATTTTTTAATATTGCATAAAAATATTTATCTTGTGATTTATCACCCATTACCAATGTCTTTTAATCTATGATCCCATTATTAAACCATAATTTTTTTTAAGAAAATATATAACTATACATTCAATAATATATCATTTATGTATTTATACCCATAATTACAATGAAACCATAAAACTATTCAATGTATTTATACCCATAATTACAATGAAACCATAAAACTTTCACTCGAGAATATAAAACTAGACATTCAATAATATATCTAATTCATGTATTTACACCCAATGGAGTAACCATAACTCTAATTTCCCATGTAAACTTCTCTATACCTCCATTTGCACATGATGGGCCTCTACGATTTTCATTCTCTTATTAATGCAAATAATTCCATGCATTATTTTAGTGGTCATGTAAAAATATACACAACGTTTAATAAAACAAACATAAATTAAACTTTAAGCCGTGAGTGTTTTAGTTAATGCTTTCTCTTTGTATTAGACCTTGGAAAACTTTTTGATCTTCCCAATGAAGAAAATCACTAGAGACAAGATAACTTTTAAGATGAAGAACTGGTATTTCTTAAAAGCGATGCTTATGTAAAAGTTGGAACATTCATGGAAAATTTATCTTACCATCTCTTACTCTCTCAATGTTATCTCCTTTGATTGAGTACTTTCCAAGACTAAATTTCGTAAATAACAACGAGTGAACCATAAAACATAATTAGATTATTACATAACCATGAAGTGGCTTATATTTGAAGCTGAGATGTTGAGCATATGGAAACCATGATTATATAACTATTATGTGGAAGATGTATTTTAGATGTAGTGGAAAACCTTTGAAACACATCATTCTCATGTAGCCTCTACATCATGCAAAAGCAAACTTCCAAGTTGCCTTTTACATTCAAAATGTTTCAACCATATGAACTACGAATTCATAGAATATTATTATGTGCATGAGACCATAATTCGCTCCAATACTAACAAGTTGACTTACTACATTAATGAGTGGTTAATATCTCTAGTATCACCTTAATAGAGGAATCGAGGCTTATGTTTTGTGAAAATAGTAAAGTCCCATTTGACCATAAAAAAATGGTTACAATGAAAGGATTCAAAGTGTAATATGACAACTTATTAAAGTGTATCATCATCTTAATTATTAAGAATATATTAAACGATTTCAATCATCCATCGTGGCGTCGTCTGTGCAGTCCCTAAATTGTGAAGAACATTGTGCTCCCAATTTATTGTCTAATGACAACTGCGTCATTCATRATGAAAATTAGTTCTACCTCAAGAACGAGAGAAAATCAATGAGGTTCTTATCTCAAGAACGAGAGAAAATCAATGAGGTTCTTATGATGACATAGAAGAGGGGTAATTCATCCACCTTTTCCTTTTTAATGGGACAAGGTATTATAAAGAACTCAAGTCATAGGTTAGTATAACTCAAGTCATAAAAATAATAAAATATAAAGAACACCATTTATAATGAGCTCTTGTCACTCAAATATACACCATCTTCATCAAGATTTTATTATTGCCACTGTACAAGTCCCACTCAGAATTATGTACTAAGGACACATCGACGTGGTGATTCATGCAACACAATAACATATATACACCACTCCTTTCATAATTTAAGTTAAATTAGCATATATACACCACTCCTTTCATAATTTAAGTTTAATTTTAGTTGATTGAATCCTCCATACATGAAACAAGCAATATGGGACTTGCATTCAACTTTAATCACTACTGGAATAATATCTCACTAGATTCCTTACACTTCTCCTCCACCCACTGGGTAACATTACTCACCACTTTTATTTATTGATTGCAACATTTGAGCAAAGAAAGGTCAAGTTCAATCATTGATTGGGGAACATCTCCAAATTGGAGATGAAAAATATAACACTCTAACAATTTCTTCTTAGATTACATATTTTTGAAAATACTTGGTAGATGAGAAAACAAAACTTTACATATCCCACAACAATGTATCTTTTTTGTTCCATGTCCACTAAAACATGTGAAATATTTTATTTTCACTCACATATAATACCCACCAACCATATCATATTCTTCACAATCATCATACACATAGAAAGCTTCGAATCCTCTTTGATTCACCTATTTCATTAAGAAAACTGCCAATGAAACTTTCACAATTAGACTCTCTTTCCAACCTAAAACAATTATACTATCTTAAGTAATGAATGAACCATCAATATACATGACATAACCATCATATCAAATGGATTACTTGATCAATATCACCATTTCCATGCTTTGGATACTTTGTAGTTGCCATATGCATGTCTCTTCCTCTTTACATCTCCTAATTCTTATCTTAGTCATGATGATAAACAATTCATCTATATTGATGTACCAGTAACCATGCTACATTTACATGAAACAATTTAAATGAGAATAACATATCTACATCAACTTAGAAAATATAACAACCTAAGTAATAGATTTGGAAAATATTTTTAGATCTACACATAACCTAAAATGATCCAATAGATTTATGATTCTTAAGAAGCATATGCAATAAGTCTAAGGCATTTTTTTCACCATTCCAATAGATCTATGATTCTTGAGAAGCATATGGAACAGGTCTAAGGAATTGTTTTCACCATTATATTTTATCTTGAATAATCCCATGCGCTTTTTCCATTTTAGAAACCATAGCAATTATCTTGAAAAAAAACTAAGGCCACTCTCATGGGAGACTCTAGGATTACCTAGCTCTTATGCCTAATGTAATTTTTAAATCTTTGTAGGTAAAGAAAGGCATACATATTCTTTCTATTTTACTTAATAATTAATATGAATTATTAATATGAATTACTTCAAGTCTTTCTATTTTTCTTAATAATTAATATGAATTACTTCACTTGAAGTAGTTTAAATCATACACTTTTTTATTATTTATGTATTTTATTTACCTCATACCTTAATTGACCTTGGAAGATAATAAATAGAAAGGAGAGTTATGTTTCCTAATTGTAGTAATTGCATATCAATCTTGAGTATATAATTATTTGGAAGAGACTTATTTTGTGGTGTTGTTGGTATATTTATGGTTATGATTTTTTTTAGTTTTGTGGTGCTATGTGAAAGGTTATTGGTTTTTATTCATGTTGGTGTTTTCTTTGTTTGTAGAAGGAAAATATCTATTATGCCTTGATCCATATCCACACTTGAGTCAAGCCAAGTTGCACGGTTATGTGAAGCTTTCCTATCCCTCTTACAAAACTTTACATTTGTCTATTTTGTTCTAAAGGATTTTGAAAGTTGTCAATATCTTGTAATAGCCATTGAATATCCTACCACCTTAGGGGAATTATCCAAGTAAAACAAGAACATTCAATTCACTTTTCAGTTTCTCTTTTTAAGTAATGCACTACAAAAACATTCATTACATATAGTTTGAAAACTATTAATTTTGAGAATTAAAGTCATGATTTTATGTGGAAAAAATTACAATTGATTGGGCCTAATGGTTAACAACATGTTTTTTCTCCTAGGTGGTAATAGGCTGAAATTGTTATAGCCCTAAAATTCCCAACTCATGCATGCGTGGCATTGGCACTCTTACTTGCATAATTTTCCAAATCACTGTTGAGAAGATCTAATTAAAAAACCAATTTTTAGAGCATGTATGTGCCCTGCACCACTACAAATCATGTACATACACTTGCAACATGCTATATAGCCTACATACATACGCTTGATGCATAATACATAGCCTGCATATACCTCCAAAAGTTGCAAAAATTAAAAAGTTGTAAGGAATTCAGTGGAATTCATAGGCTATTGGAGATTTCCCAACCAATTCACCTGCTATAGCCTATCCCCCAGCCAAATAACCATCATTTTTTTCATATAAAAGGAGGTGTTGGGGTCTGATTTCAAAACCAAGAATAAGAATAGTGAAACTCTTCCCAATCTCACATACCTTCCTTGCTCAAGCATTTTCTACCTTTTGTGAGTTACTTCCTCAACACTCCCTCTTCAACCCCTTTTCTTCCATTCAATCCATTCCCTTTCCTTGAGGTGATTAGTATATTGTGAGAAGAGGATTTTTGAAGGTGCACTTGGAGCATTGTAAAGAGGACCCTGGACCAGGTTCGTGTAACGGTGGCCAAGAAGGATTGTAATTTTTAGTCTTTGTTTGATGAATAAAAGCATCTCTTTTCCTTGTCCCAAATGACGATGTTTTGTTTCTTTTCTATTATTTATACATAAAATTTGATATCTAGCCCTAATTCATGAATGGAAATAACATTCTTGTATCCCTTGTTTTCCTAGTCTTGGATGCAGGTCAACCTTGGGAGGAGAGTTGTAGTCTTTGAAGCTACAGAGCTTGAGGAGATCATCACTGAACGTTGGATAAAAGGTACAGTTAGTGATATTCTCTTCTACTACTTTCTGTTAATTTATTTTGGCATGTTTGGGGTAGTGTACTAACTAGGTTGACTTTTAGACGATCATTTTCTCTGTCTATATTTTAAACCCTGGTATAGTTATAGGGGGATTTTCCTTCTAGCAGAATTGGCGAACATACTGGGGATATCTCTAAGGTTTTAGGGAGGTTGTTGGGGCATAGTTTCAGTCAAGTTTACTGAGTCTCTTTAGGGTTTCTGGTCACCTGCAAGGTGCATACCAATTTTCCCTGCCTTGTATATATGCCTTGTCTTTTTATTTTTAAAAATTCTTAGAGGTGTACACACCCTATTTTGGGTCAGCCCACGTACATACACACTCTGCACAATAGAAATATCATGTACATATGCAGGTTTCAGATGCAACAACCCACATCTCTATTTCATGAAAGTATTTTTTAATAAAGATAGAGTTTGTCTCTTTCCTGACAAAAGTTCAAACTTCTCAGGAATTTCTTGAATCAATCAGAGTCTCTGTCTATGGCCATAGCTTGGGTTGAAGTTTTGGTTTGCTTGTTCCTTAGTTTTCTTTTGTTTTCCCTAAAAGGGTTAGATAAAGCTGTCAAGTTTTTAGATCCTCCTTTTGGTTTCTTGATTGAATCCTTGCGATCCACAATGGGCTTAGGGTCTTTATCAATCTTGTCTCGAGTTTTCCCTTTGTTCTTGTTTCTTTCTTTGAAAAAATAAAAAAAGTCTTCACTTCAATTTTTCTTTTTAAAGTAGTTCAAAAAATAAAAAAGAATCCCTCTTGTCTCTGAGGGGGCAATGAATCATGTATTCATTAGTTTCTTTTAGCGCATTTTGTTATATTTTCTTTGATTGGAAGAAAATATAAAAAAACCTAGTTTTTAGGTCTCTTTCTTTCTTTGCATTTTCTTTGCATTGTTATTTGAAAAAGAAAAAAAAATTATCATAGTGTTGTTGCTTCTTCTCATCTTAAAAATGTTTTCAAAAGAAAAATAAGAAATAAAATCCTTCTTTTCCATTGTTCTTATAAGTTTCATTTTTTGCAAGAGTCTCAAACACCATTAGTTGCACAATCACATCCCTTTGCGTAAATCAAGCCTTAAAATTAACACTTACTCTAAAATATATTAGACTTTCTATTTGTAGGGTTCACCGACTAGTTTAGGGTTATAGAGCCTTGAATTAGGTGTGGAGAGGAAATTATTCAAGGCCATTTTAAAACAAGCATTAGAGTATGAGATAGGGAGTGTTTTAATTCCAGCGCCATAAGATTTAGCTGGAACCCCCCTCTAACATAGGGGATAAACATGAGGTCATGTGAGGAAAAGGAGATCAGATAACCCCTCCAAAGATGAACTAAATGTATTTGGGATTGTTATTGAGGGTATTTCTGAGGAACATTACTGATTTCATTTGCCTACGGAGCTTCATGGACCTCGAATCCATTCGAGATCCTCATTTTTCTTCAGGACCAATTGATTTTGACACCCTTGAAGGGCTTCAGAGTTGTTATCCTCTTCATTATGATCTTACCAAATATCCACTGTACCCGCTTCATGACCGTCTACGAGCTTGCAACTTAGTTGCCTATATTTTACAGACTTAGACAGGTGACTGTGGGGGTATACCTCGGTGCATATGGTGGACATCATATCATTATTCACAGAGTATACCTGGTGGGTGCTTCTATTTTTGAGTTGCACTTACACCAGTTAGTTTCTCTAGTGTCGATTGGTGTAATTGTCCTTCCTGCTAGTTAGTTGTCTGCTTGATTTTCATTTTGGAAATTTTAGTGTGTGTTATGTCCTCTCTAGTTTTCCATAGTGATTTAGTCAGTCATTTCTTTGGGTCTCTGACCTAAGGTGGTAGATCGCCCACTCTGCCATTCATGAGGAATTTCTAGTTCTCCTCTTAGAAACATGGAGCCACCTTTATATAGGCGTTTTTTTTCTACCACTTATTCTCCAGATTCAGTGTCTGATACTTTTACGGACTTCATGGCTAAAGTTCCCTATGCATAATTTCTTCATGGCTAAAGTTCACCTGTGCATAATTTATTCATGGATAAAGTTCATAATTTATTCATAGCTAAAGTTCATAATTTCTTCATGGCTAAAGGTCCCTATGCATAATTTCTTCATGGCTAAAGTTCCCCATGATACCAACCAAGGAACCCCTTCAAAAGGGGATTATTGTTCTTTTCCTTTTTTCAGAAACGTTGGTGTCGCTTTGATGCCCACTTTCTACATTCTTGGGTTGAATGTGGGACTACCCGTTTGGTTGGGTACCATTCCAAATGTCATAAATTCTCTTGATGCTTCTGATTTAAGCACCTTATGTCATCGACATCATGTTGATGTTCCTTATTCAACAAATTTTTCTCCTCTTCCTTATACCTTCCCTTGTGAAAGTATATCTACTAGTAACTGTAAGTCTAAGTGAAATATAAAGAGGAAGAATAGGAAGAAGAAATCACCAACCTCTTCTAGTCATGTTGGAGATAGGTCATCAAACTTTGCAAGTCATGTTGAAGACCAACACCCAACCTCTACGATTCATGTTGGGGGCATGAACCTAGTCTATGTAAGTGATACTGGAGTTCAACAACCAACCTTTACTAGTCATGTTGGAGAGTTGTCAACAACATATGCGACTCATGTTGGGGGAAATCTCCCAACCCCTATAAGTCATGATGGGGGGAAAATTCCAGTCACTGCTAGTCATATTGGTAATAGGTCTGTAGCCTCTGTGAGTCATGTTATCGACCAATTACCAACCTATACAATTCATGTTGGAGATGTGCAACCAGCTACTACTAGTCATGTTGGGGGAATTGATTTAGTTGAGAAACCTAGAAAACTAGGATGTAAGCCTAATCTCCCTTGTAATATTTGCAATGGATATCACCTTACTCATTTGTTCCCTAGCATTCCATAGGTATGCATATTGTGGTCCCTATCTGCAAGATCTTTTCATTCCAATTCTTCTGAGGTTTCCTAACTTCCTATTCATCTAGTGTTTGGGAAAGTGGTTGTGTTGATGCAATATTAGATAGATCCCAATTCCCTTTTAGGGGGTGATGAGCCTTTATACCATGTTGTCTCATATCCTATTCATCTAGTGGTTAAGAAAGTGGTCATGTCAATGAAATCTTCGGTTGATCCCACTCTTCTCTTGGAGAGTGTCGAGTCTACCAGAGTGATCACATTGATGTAATGTTCACTTGATCCCACTCTTCTCTTGGGGAGTGATGTGTCTACCGACTATTTTTTTAGTATTTCCATCTCAGTACTTTCAAAACAAGGGGGCATCCTACTCACTTCAAAAAAAACACCCACCCAAGTTCTTGGATGGTTTCCTTTGATTGGAATGACCTTGTTGAGCCTCATATTCCTTCTTTTTCACCCTTTCAAATAAAGGTTGAAGTTAATTCAAATAAAATTGACCGATATATTGTATATGAAGGAGCCTCCACAAGTATTTTATCCTCCTTTCCTTGGAAATCTTTGGGTTCTCCCAAGATTTTTTCTGTATCACATGAGCCATTGGATTTTGGCAAATGTCCTAGTTAATATTTGGGGACTCTTCCTTAGTTGCCTATATTGTTAGGTGGGAAGATTATCCTTTTCGATGTTATAGTGGTGCAAGGCCTATTAGATTTCAATATTCTTCTTGGGTGTGATTATGTATATGCTATGAAGGATGTGGTGTCTATGCTTTTCTGAGTGATGCATTTCTCTCACAATGGAACCATTGTCATTATCGAATAGCACGCATCTGATAATCACCATCCTCATTCAGCGTTATTTCAATCTTCCCCTTTATATGTTCCTAATGTTTGTGTAGACTCTACCTTGTGGGACTCCCTCATGAGAACGCTTTGTTGTCTTTCAAGATCGCTTTAAAATTTGAAAGAAACATCCAACGAGATTGTATTTATTCTTTTCGATCTCGTTTGGATTACTTGATCAAAGTAGCCCCCTTGACTCTTCTTTAAGCCCTTATCAGACTCTATTAAATAGAAAATATTTCTAAGTGATATTGTTTCCCTTCACGCTCGCCAAACTCAAATTTCAAGGAACATCTGTCCAGTGGTAGTTTACCCCTTTTTGGTTCGGATGGCTAATTTTATGAATAAAGTTATGCTCTAGGAACTCCAATTTGCTAGAAGAGTATTCTCATGTGTAACTTTAACCCTTTGTCGGGCCCGAGGGACTAAATCTTTGAAAAAGGAACATTCTCCTTGGTTTTAGTTTATCACCTTTTTCAGGCCTTGTAGATTACTTACGAAAAAGGAACCCCCCTGGAGTCCATAGTTAAGCTCTTTTCTGAATCCCTAAAATCAAAAATATCACCAAGTGACCTTGTTCCTTCACACTCGTTAAATTGGTCCAGAAAAAAAATCTACTAGCACGAGTTTAACCCTTTTTCTAGCATGTCGATTATAGCTAAAAAATGTACACCTCAGGAGATTTGTCTCGTCGGGAGAGTTCTCCTCAATAAATTTTAGACTTTTTTGGGCTAAGGAGACTAAACTCAGAAAAAGGTAGTGAGCCCATAGTTAAGCTCTTTTTAGACTCCTTAAAATTGAAAAGATGGTTGAGTTATCTTGTCTTTGTCACACTCATTAAAATGTTTTTGAACAGACGTCTTTTCAATGCAAGTTTAACCCATTTCGAACCGAGTAGACTAACTCTGAAAAAGTTACTCCTTGGAGTCTTCTTTTTCATTTTTTCAGACTCTCTAAACATGGAAAAAATACCAATCTTACCTTCTCTAGGCTCGTAGAAAATTACATAGAAGGGGTCCTACTGTGTGATGGTTAATCACATTGTGGGTTTCATATTTGCGTCTTTGGTCTAATATCGGCTCCCTGTTTCTCTCAACCAAACCTTTGAAGCATTCCTTATATGCAAGATTTGAAAAACTTCTTTCCTCTGCGTCCTGACACCTTGACCCATGGAAGAATTTTCCCTGAGTGTCCTTATCCTGCACATGTCTCATTTCTCTAAGAATTAGTGTTTTCTATGTGCTTGGAACCATTTTTCTTTCTCGCGACACTCATTCCTCCTTTACAATGTAGCATTATTTTATTATTTTTCAATCTCTTTAAAAATTGAAAAAGACAAAAAAATCAAATATTCCAAAAAGAGGGGATGGGAAATATACATTATTTTTTCGGAAACAAAGATAGTCTCCCTTGGGCAATTCACATCCTTTTGTTTGCTCGTCAAGGATTAGGATCTAGTATGACCTTAGGAAGTTGTTCTCTCTACATAGAGTTGTGCCCTCATCCATTTGATTACTCTTCCAAACATATGGAGAGTTTGTGGTGCCTCATGCATCAAGAACTTATGTCAATGCCATGCTTCCCGAGTCTGATCATCTTTTGTGATTTTTTCCAAGGGAATTTTTACCCAACCTAATTCATCCTTTCTGCAATTTGTCTCTTGACTTTCATGATTCGACCATCCTTAGATTTCAATCAAGTTCAAATTTGAAATCGACGAATTTCTTAGCTTACTCATCAAGATCTTATTATCTTTTCCCGACGGATTGTCAAAGACCTCATGGTATTGATTTATACATCTCCCATTTTAATCCTACCTGAGATTTGAAGATATTGAATTTTCTTCTCAAGCTATGAAGACCTCTTCTCCAACTATAGGAGACACTATCTTCTTGAAGATACATATTGTACTTGTATATCTTCAACTAATTTTGAGATGTAGATCTATTGTGTATTTCTCGCGGCTACACTTTATATAGTTATATGACATTGATATGCAGTGCATTTGATTGGAATC
>JZKD02S1417311.1:80399-93774 GCA_000966675.3 Picea glauca
CGAGCATGGGTATGCCTACCTCAGAGAGACAATTTTTGTTTTGCAGATGACACCTATCAAACTCTAGTCCTAGGCTCACTTGATTTTGTGCATTACTGAAGATGTTGTAATGTATTTTGGCCATCATTTTCTCTTCTAACCTCATAAAATAGGGGGCATCTATTATATCCCTAAAATTTCATACTCATGCATACATGGCATTGAACCTCTTACTTCCATAATTTTCTAAATCACTATTGAGAAGCTCTACTTAAAAAAACATTTTTTAGAGAATGTATGCACCCTGAATGACCACATCATGTGTACATAATCTTTTTTCATGCTAGTCAACCCATGTACATATGCTTGCTACACAATACAAAACATTGTGTATTCAGTGGAATTCACAGGCTATTGGAGGTTTCCCAAACCAATTCACCTTCTATAGCCCATCCCCCAACCAAATAACCATCCTTTTGTCATATAAAAGGAGGTGTTGGGGTCTCATTTCACAACCAAGTATAAAAATAGTGAATCTCTGCCCAATTTCACTTCCCTTCCTTGCCCAAACATTTTCTACCTTTTGTGATTTATTGCCTCAACACTCCATGTTCATCCCCTTTTCTTCCATTCAATAAATTTTCTTTCCTTGAGGTGATTAGTATATTGTCAGAAGAGGCTTATTGAAGGTGCACTTCGAGAATTTTAAAGAGGATCCTGGACTAGGTTCACAGAACAGTGGCTGACAAGGATTGTAAGTTTCAGTCTTTGTTTGATGAATAAAATAATCTCTTTTCCCTATCCCAAGTGATGATGTTTTGTGTATTTTATTTTATTTATACATAAAATTTGATATCTAACCCTAATTCATGAATGTAAATAGCATGCTTTCATCCATTGTTTTCCTAGTCTTGGATGTAGGTTAACCTCGGGAGGAGACTTGTAGTCTTTTGAGCTATAGAGCTTCAAGATATCATCACTGGAGATTGGATAAAAGGTATAGTTATCGATCTTCTTTTCTACTGCTTTTTTCTCATTTATTTTGGTATGTTTTGGGTAGTGTAGAAACTAGGTTGAGCTTTAGATGGTCCTTTGATATGTCTATATTTTAAACCCTCGTCTAGTTATAAGGGGATTTTACCACTAGCACAAATATATAAGGTGTGTTGTAAGGGCTAGTCAAATCTATCGAATAGACACAAAAATAGACTAAGAATTATTCAGTCGATTGCGATGTTGAAAATATAAGTTGGTAGAAGTCTTCGTTAACCGACTGACATAGGAAATTAAGTAGTTACAACTACCCCGGTAATTGAATATGTAAGTATAAATAGAAAATCATATATCAGATAAAGTTTCTCTAGTGTGTTGTATTAATACATCTATATATAATAAAGTGTTTTTATTTGGGTTTCTAGTACTTTGTGTATGCCTTTGTCTATATGTATGAGTATTTGGTTCTATACATGCTTATGTGATGAACTATTGATAACAATCCCCTACTTTTCCCTATATTACAACATTGGTTTTGTTGTTGGTACTTCTGAACCTGGGCATGTATAATATCACATAGATGATAAGTTTACAAGACATACGTGAATGGTGGGAGTCAAAAATTGAGAATTACATTAAGAACTACACAAGAATAAATAACCTATCGCTAGCAGAAGCACGATCACAATTTTTTTAGAGACTCACAAAATATTTTTAAAAGCTATCTCTGAATCCTTACTCAAGTACATCACCAAGTCTGGTAATGCGTAAATTAACTCTCGATGAAACATTAACCCTCAAGATTACAAATGGGGTTCAAACAAATCTGCACAAGTGGGTTGAAAGAATTGTTGAATATTATATAACATAACAAGTTATCGAGGATCAAACTTCCCCTGAAACAATAAACGATAAATCCTACATAGATCTACATGATGGATTCGTGTGCACCATCCCTAAACTCCTTCATAAATTGTTTCTTTAAAAAGGATTCGATGACATTGTTGAGTATCGACCTCGACTAGGTACACCACCACAAAATAGTAGCTGGGAAGAGAGAGACGAAAAGTGGGAAGAATTCCTAGAAGGAAGGTGAAACGATACAAAACAATCATGGGAGTATTTTTTGAGCCAATAAAAATGGTCATATTCACTGACTTAGAGTAAGTGGGGCCAATTATGGGGGTTAATTTGAACACGTGATATGTTGTAAGAAAAGGAAAATATACCAAAATTCATGTTATTGAAGCATAAATGTCTTCAAGAGGAAAGAAAATGTGTAAGAAATAAATCGATATCCAAAGATTGGAGCAGGAAAAGAGAAAAAATAAAAGAGAGTAGATTCATAACCTTTGGAAAATTCGGAACTCGAATAGAAAAATTGTCAGAGAAGATCAACTTGATAGAGTGTGTGAGCAGTCTAGGTCTGAAATAAATTGACTAGATCTAGAAATAACATCAGTCACAAGGATACCCAATAGGAGTAATGAAGAAGAGATGATAGAGTCGGGCATGGGTTCCCATAAACCTAAAGAGAAACCTGAAAGAATGGATTACGAAGAGTGAGGACCAATGATATGCACTCCTCCTATTCAATCAACTAACCCTCGAATTAGAGAATTCCTCCAGCAACTAATTCAGATCGACGAACAATACACAATGTTATGGAATAAAACCAACGAGGATGGGAACTTACGTAACATGCTCATTGTCAAGACAAAAAGAAAATAAGTGCATAAAATTATCATTTACCTTCAGGATTTCACTGACCCAACCCCCTCCCAAATCTCATACCAAGAGAACAAAATAATCTAGTACATTATATTTTTAACTGACACATCCACTCGAATGATGTATTGTCAAATATAAAGACCAACTTTGTCAGAGTGAAGAAGTAAATCATAGAGAAAATATGGATAAATTACTCCTTGAATATCATCTTACAAAAGATCGAACGACAGATAAGCTGACACAACAATAATCGACTGAGAATGTGACATTCTAGTTGAACCTTGTGGTGAATTAGACATCACAAAATGCTATTATTCCTAAAAATAAAAAAGTAAAAATGGGACTCAATAATATTCCCATTTATGAAGGAGACGAGGATCCAAGAAGAAATTGGTTCATATGAAAAACATTATGGGATGCAATAGAAATCACAAATGAAGATAAGAAAATGGAACAATTTGGTGCTTCTCTTTGAGACTATGCTCTAACATAGTTTATGAATTTCACAGAAAATAAAAATCGATCAAAATCATAAACAAAGAGAAACGTTTTATCATTTTGAAAGTCTAAGATGTTACACACTTTACCACACAAAAACTAAAATAAATAAAGAAAATACCAAGTGAGTTGGTCCGTGAATACGAAAAGATATTCAAAGATATCCTTAGTCAAATATCATTGATAATCAATCAAAATATATTTGTACAATTGTATTTGTGATATTAGTACAACAAATCCAAACTCCATTAAGCCTCTATGAGATAACCTCATGTGAAGACATGTTATAGAAAGAACAACATGTTGAATCAAGCGATGATGGCCCATCCACTTCCTCATCGATCGAAAGGCTAGAAGAAAAAATAGAACATTTACAACAGACCATAAAGAATATAACCTTAAGAAGAATCATGTTGTTGTGTACCACATGTTGCGAAGACGGTCACACCAAAGATAATTGTAGCCTCAATGATCAAATAGCAGGAGAAACAGATGCACAAGGAGTGCAAGCTGAGACATATTGTAACATATGTGAAACTCTTACCTACGATATTGTGCACGATTATCCGTACAAATTGAAAAATATCAAGTGGTGTCATATTTGTGAAGCATGTAGACATAGAACATCTAAGTCTCGACTAAATGCACAAAATAGAATAATCATGCACACATGATACCATACAAAAGAAAATGATCAAAATAATAAATACATGAGAATATATGACTATTATGGTCGAGATTGAGGTCGAGGTGGTTGCAGTCGAGCTGGGTTCCAAGGTCTAAGTCGAGGTCGATGTTGACCTTATTGTTACAATTTCTAGAGGATGACCACATTATCCATGATTTCCAAATGAAAGATTGGGTCGAATTGAAATTTTGTAACATATGTGGCGTTGAGGATCATTAAATTGAATATTGTTTGATAGTACTTGATAATATCTTGACCAAAAATAATGTGAACTTTCTACACAAAGTATCGAAACAAGAAGTGTTAAATTCAAATATATTACATGTCATTACTAGATCAGGTGCAAGATGGGTTATTAACAATATCCCTTCAAAATATCGATAGACAAGGAAGCCTAGTTTGTTTCAAAATCCAGACAAAGAAGAATAGATTACGGGGGAAGTTCTTAAATTCTTCAAAAATTATAATCAATACCAACCAAATAGAGGAAGAAAAAATGAAGACATCATACAAGAACTTTTAAATCTCCTAAAGGAAAAGAGCTCAGTTGGTCGATCACTAGATTTACTTAATATACTAAGAGAGTATCAAGAAGGATGAAGACCATATAAATATGTCAGGAAACTTTCCTATAAGCATAAATATTATGACCCATAGGTCAAATTTGAAATCCATGGGGTATTGATTAACTAGTTAGTTGTCGACCATGAATCACAAGTAAATATCCTACGCTAGATTACATGGATACGGCTGGGTTGGCCTTCACTAGCACCAACATTGAATTACCTCAATCTTTTAGACCAAATATTAATATAGACTACAACTATACTCAGAAGCATTGAAACTCAAATTATGGGTATATTGACACCATTCAACTTCGAGTTAATCGACCTAGTTGAAGGAATTATAGCATAAGAAACACTTCTCGATCAGCCGTGGGGGTGACAAATGAAAGCCAATATCTCCCTCTAAAAGGATAGAATAAAGTTAAAAGGGAGCAAAAGAAAAATAATAATCCCCCTGGACCCTAATGAAGAGAAACCTTGGAGTGAATCATGGGACAAATATCAAGAAGCGCAATGTTTGTACCAAATAATCAATGAACAAAGAGATTATGTCGAACCAAATGTGAGAAATTTCAGCAGAATCTCCCATGTTACTCGGACACAATTATGACTTGGGTCTATACAATTGGAAGATAGAAAATTACGAAGCACACTCAAAATATTTTTGGACCATTGAATCCATCCCAATTTAATGTCTAAGAACATTTTTTTCAATCCAAGAAGTACGTATAGTATATGAGGAAAGGATATGAAAAACTCCCCTGCTAATTGTGACCGACAATACAACAAAAATTCCATTGTGCTATAGTGAATGGAACAAACCTTCGACACATGTACAATAAGTTTCTAAATCTATTGGAGAACAACAAATAACTAAAATCTTGGTGGAAACCTTCACAGGCCAAGCTACAAGATGGTGGGAAACACATTCCCCAAGACTACACACTTGGAAAAATATGTCAACTTACTTTATAGAATGTTTTGGAGAGAAGAAACTAGATAAATCAACCGACATTACCATATTCAAAATTGGGTACTTCCTAGTCGAACATATCCACCGTTGTGAGAATGAATGATGCAGAATAGGATATAGAGATGAAATGGTATGGACGCACATGTTTCCAAATACACTAGATGAAATACGAAAGAAATGGTACAAAATCAAAGAACCATGTGGCCATACACTCAATTGGTAGGACATCAAGGAAATTTGTTTCCAAGACTTCAAATTCACCCCAAAGGAGGAGCATTTAAGAGAAGCAACACAACAAATTAAAATCTTCCTAGAGAAATCGATGTCAGCCGTGCAGAAAGAAAAACAAAAAAAATGAATGTTGACATAGGATCGACATCGACATGTCACCTTATTTCATCAAAGAATAATGAAAATAAAACAACATGAAGAGTCGATATGGAAAACACAAGTTGCAATGGCCAAATATTTCGATGGAAAAGTGATCACCTAGTTATGCAAAACTATGTAAAATTAGTATTAAAAATAACCAAGGAAGAAAATGATGATCCTTAAAACCCCGATGTCCCAAAAATCTTCACCAAAGTCAAATAAGGGGAACGACATCTCGACAAATAAAAACCAAGAGAATGGATGAATGATGGAATCAATACAAAAGAATTTGATCTATCAAACGACAATCAACCCAGAATGGCATGCGTAGGCGACTACTGGTCGGAAATGTAGACAATCGACATAGTCGAATTTATGAATCAATACCAAGATGTATTTTCCCAAGACTATAAATAGTTAAAAGGACTTGTAGAATAAATTGGAAAAATCAAAATTGAACTCATCCCTGGGGAAAAGACGATTAATAAGTGACCCTATAAATTAGCACACAAATATAAATCATTCGTCCAAAAATAAATTGAAGTAATGTTAGAAGAAACCATCATATATCCAATCGATAAAGAAGAATGTGAAAGTCCTATGGTAGTACATACAAATAAGCATGACCCTAATAAGTTAATAATTTGTGTCGACTTACAAGAACTCAACAAATAGACTTTAATAGATTTGTTCCCCACCCCATTTGTCGATGAAACAATTAATGATGTTGCAAGTCATGAATATTATTCATTCCCAGATGGGTGTTCCAAGTATAATTGGAGTAGAACCTAACCCATTATCATATCCTTCGGGGTTGTGCAACCTCTCGGTCTAGGATCATTCAAGTCATCAAACCAAATGGATCATTGGGATCCTAATGGGAATCAATTTAACTTGACATAGGCCCTTCTTCCTTCTTGGCGCAGGTTGTGTGGCACCCGCAAACCCTCTTCTCAACGTTCTTCAACTTTTAACACCAAAAGATGCTATCTCTCTATGCTAGAATCCTCCCTTCTTGATATGACCATGAACTACGACCGTGGACTAGCTCCCTTCATGACTACGTTCTTCGGAACTTCCACGAGCTAGTTGCTCCCTTTTTCCTGATTATCGAATCGGTGAATTATTTAAGACCAAGTATATGGTCCACGTTTTCCTTGTGCTCGACGGCTGCAATCAAATTGTGAGTTCAAAATTTGCGAGGCCTTTCTTCTCTCGGTTCTATATTTCTCAATTTTCAAATCAACGAAGTGTTGATTCCCCACCACATGTCATGTGTCAATTGATGACCAGGATTTCTTTAGCTCCTAGCTCTTTGGGTATTCTCTCCTTGACTTTCCCCCGAAGGTTTTTCCTTCGAAGTATGGGGATATCTATCATGCATCTTCCTCGATCAAATGGTTCATAATCACCCCACACTTTTCCCTTCATGAAGTTTGATTTTCTCTCCTTGTAATTCTTCCAAAGACCGAATCTTTGAACTCTCGGATCTTCTTCCACATGTCTACCTGGACAATGGACAATTTTATGGTCTTCGGGAATTCGGCAAGTCCTCACTCTGTCGCGCACTCCTTGCACTTAGACTAGATAACAAGACTTAATACAACACACTCACAGATAGAAAATTATTTCTTTATCCTTGCAGATGATTTCTAACATTCATCTACAATTCAAATGCATACACATAACATTCAACACAAAAATTGAAAACAAGAAAAACTCTCATTTTCTATTAATGGCAGAAAGTTCATTACAATATGTGAGTTTGAGCTACAACTAAGTCTCATCTCTTTGTGTTTCTCTTCCTATATCCTATGCATCTGTTTCTACTATACTGGAAACAATACAAGAGTTTATACAAGAGGGGCTCGACGAGAGTCCCTCCAAGCTAAGCTAGTGGTGTCAAATCACCATTCAAAATTATTGTCTAATGGGCAAGTTACAATGATGGAAATCTACTCCAAATTGGCTATAGATCTGTCCTATCATCAACCATTTAATGGTGACCTTATCTCCAGATTGTACGAAGGCACAACTTGGATCCTCAAGCTTGTCATCATTAAATTATTTGATCACGCTCTATATTCTCAAAGGAAAAACAAGAGGGCATCTCCTATCCCTTCCTTGAATGCACACTATGCATGTCAATTGGCTGGTTCATGCTGAGGTAGAGTGATTCTCTTGCATCATACTCCACGGCTATGAAAAATCATGAGCTCCTTCTCATGATATTTCTAGTTAGGTTGAACTCCTCCTAGATCCCAAACTTTCTCTTGTATCTTTCTTTCAGCTCCTCTGCTTCGTTATTGTTTCTCCTGCATCTTTCTTGTGGCTCATGCAGGATCCTTTCTATCCATCTTCTCTTTGTTGAGCGCTCCTTCTACTGACCCCAACATCAACTTCCTTATCTCCTCAATCACCTCATCCAACTTCTCCATTCGTTGGCTATTCTTTTGCAGTCTGGCTTGCTACACTTCTTCCTTGTCAATGGGTAAATCACATCAATCTCCCAAGCTATATTCTTCATCTATTATGGTCTTAGCTTGCCACTCTATTGTAGCTTCTACTCTTGCAGGCTTCTCATCACTGGGATTCAGCTGAGCTTCTCCTTCTGATAGATTTTTTCCTGCTAGTTTATCTTGTGTTGGTTCAACTCCAAATTCCTCCATCTAATCCTCATGTTGGTATTTGACTTCCTCTTCCACTGTGATATTCCACATTGCATTCATCTCTTGTTCAGCTCCTCGGCTAAAATTTTAGAGCAATTTTGCAGAATGCTCTTCTCCTACGATCTGCATGATGTTCCCCAGACAGTCATTTTCGGGTTATGGATCATTCAACCAATCCTCCCGTTCCTTAAATTCCATTTCCCACTAAGTGAGTAACTCAACTTGGCATTCCTCTTCTATTGGGATAGAATTCAGTATCTGATCCTCCTTCTCCATGACAGTATCATCTTGTTGTCCTTTTTTTGCAGCTACAATGTCTTTGCTAGCCTCTCCTTGGCTCCTTGGTAGGAATATATCGACTCCTCCAAATATCGGAACACTCCTCTGATCCTTATTCATTGTGATGAAAGTTTCCAACTTGTCACCATATTCATTCACATGGCTTATAGTTCCACATGAATCTTCACCTGAGAAAGGTCTTTATTCTGCCTCTTCTTCATCTGTCAACACCCCCTGGTGTGAACTCTCAGTTGAGCTCACCTCTTCTCCCTTTCCCACTTGGAAATTTGGGATTTCTCCTTTACCCTCCTGGTAGTTTATGAGATCCACTAATTCCTTCTCATTGCTCACCTGGAAACCTATGAGACCCCTGCCAGATAGCTTTCCTCATCACTGAGTTTTTCATCATGCCTCGGCCATTTTTTTAACACTTGTTTCTTCCCCCTAGCCAACAACTTCTGAACATATCATTTAGTCTTTCTCTTCAAGGTCCATTCATACCTCCAACATACCCTTCCCTCCTGCTTCATTTTCAATGCTAACATCTCCATTTCTGCCATAATTTCCATGAGCTCCTTGTCTATCTCCACTTTTCTTTTTTGCAGGTAGACCTTTCCTCGATCATGCTCATGAATTCCCAAAACCATATTTTTTAACCTATAGCCCACCTGGATGTTTATCATCTTCTGCACACCTTACAACAACTTCAATAGAGTATCGCACTCTATCTCCCTTGCCTATAGAAATCAATTTTGCATTAGCTCTGGTACCAATTGGCATAGATCCAAACCCCTTATTGTCTTCTTCGGGGTTGCATGACCTCTCGATCTAGGATCGTTCAATTAATTGAACAAAATGGCTCATCAAGATCCTAATGGGAACCAATTTAACATGACACAAGCCCTTCTTCCTTCTCGGCGAAAGTTGTGTGGCACCCGCATACCCTCTCCTCATCTCTCTTCAAATATTAATGTCAATGGATGTTATCTCTCTATGCTAGGCTCCTCCCTTCTTAATGTGAATACGAACTATGACCATGGACTAGCTCCCTTCATGCCTTTGTGCTTCAGAACTTTTGTGATTTGGTTGCTCCCTTTTTGCCGATTCCTGAATTGACGAATTCTTTAAGACCAAATATATGGTCCAAGTTCTCCTCACGCTTGATGCCTACAATCAAATCCTGAGTTTGAACTTCGCGAGGCCTTTATTCTCTCAATTCTATACTTCCCTATTTGTGAATCAGCGAAATGTTGATTCCCCACCACGTGTCCTGTCTCAAAGGACGACCAAAATTTCTTTGGCTCCTATCTCTTCGGGTATTCTCTCCTTGAATTTCCTCCAAAGGTTTCTTCCTCCAAAGTACGATGATCTCCGCCATGCGTCTTCCGAGATCCAATGGTCCAGAATCTCCCCGCACTTCACCCTTCATGAAGTTTGAATTTCTCTCCTTGCAATTCTTCTGAAGTCTGAATCTTCAAACTCTCAGATCTAATTCCATCTATCTACCTGGATGATGGACAATTTTATGGTCTTTTGGACTTCGGAAATTCCTCGAATCCTTTGCACAATTAGCGCAAATTCCTTCCTTGAGACTTAAATTGTTCTTGAATTTCTTCTGTACTCCTTGCATATTTCTGCGCAGCCTCTTCTGTGACTTTGCTCGGCTTGAAAACCTTCAAGGTTCCTCATTCCTCTACGTCCTTTAGTGAAATTTCTCCTGCCCTCCATGCAACTTAAACTCTTCTTCCTGAGATTTTAATATGGACTTATAGTCTCCTTGGCGCACTCCTTACACTCAGCTAATATTTTCGATGGCTTCTCCCTTAGCCTATTTGAGAATATTTAGGCATCTCCTTTCCTTTGTCGATGCACTCTTGCAAAGCCTTCCTTCATGAGAGTGTTCAGTAACCCTAGGTTCTCTTAAGGATTCCAACACTTCCAACCATATTTCTCTTGTACGCTCTCGTACTTTCTCTATGCCCTCCTGGCTGAGTGTTTCAGAGTGTTCAATAACTCTGTGGTATGTTTCCTCCTACACAGTCTTTATTTCCAAGGTACTTAACCACCTTGAAATTTCCTCCCAAGTTTGTGAATTATCCTAGTCTTCCCTCCTGTAATTTTCTCTTCTAACTCGACAGAGTTCAAACACACACTCTTTGTGTTGTCTTACAGAGTTTTCTCACTTTTTCACGCACTCCTTAAACTTAGGCTAGAGAACCAGACTTAATCCAACACACTCACAGATATAAAATTATATCTCTATCCCTGCAGACAATTTCTAACATTCATCTTTAATTCAAATGCATACACATAACATTCAACACAAAATATCGATTACACAGAAATTGATAACAGGAAAAACTGTCATTTTCTATTAATGGTTGAATGTTCATTACAATATGGGAGTCTGAGCTACAAATGAGTCTTGTCTCTTTATGTTTATATCCCTATATCCTATGCATTTCTGTCTACTCTACTGGAAACAATACAATAGTTTATACAAGAGGGGCCCGATGATCTTCCCTCCAAGATAAGCTAGTGGTGCCAAATGGGAAAGTTACAATGATGGAAATCTGCTCCAAATTGGGTGCAGATCCCTCGTGTCGTCAACCACTTAATGGAGACCTTATCTCTAGCTCGTGAAAAGGCATAAATTGGCTCCATAATTAAATTCCTTGATTATGCTTTATATTCTCAAAGGAAAAATGAGAGGGTGATGCCTCTCCCTTCCTTGAATGCATACCACATGTGTCAATCAACTAGCATGTGCTAAGGTGGATTGATGCTCCTAGATCAATAATTAAGTACCTATAGCTAAATAACACCAATCAAACATGACATTTGTATCTGAATTTGGATCCTTCTAGTATAAGGTAATTCCATTTGGGATAAAGAATGCCCCAACAATATTTTCAATAATAGTGGTAAAAGCATTTCAAGAATACATCTAGAAGATAATGGTTGTCTATTTTGATGACTGGACTATATACAACCTATTTAAACACCATATACAGTGGCTCATATTAATTCTTGAACGATGCAAATAAATCCAATTATCTCTCAATATTAGGAAATGCATTTTTTCTACCCCAATTGGCATTCTCATAGGACACGTGGTATGAAAATATGGTGTAAAATTTGTCATGGTGAAAATCAAAATCATCATCGATTTAAAACTACCTATAAATAAGAAAAAAAAAAATCTACCTCGAGAATCCTGGGTACCACAGAAAAATTATATGCCACTATTCAAATATTACTTTTCCAATGGATGAGGTTCTCTAAAATGAAATTGAGTTCGGATGGACCTAAGACTACCAAGAGTCCTTCAAGTTGTTAAAGAAAAAAAATAGTTGAAGCTCCTATATTAAAATTCCCTGACTGGTCGAGAAGACTTCATGTACATTTCAATGCAACAAACTTTGTTGTAGGGTCGGTTCTTGCACAACCATATGATGACACAATCAACCACCCTAATGCTTATGCCAGTGAAGTTAAATAAGGAATAAAGGCATTACTCAAACAAAAAAAGTGAATCCTTGTCAATGATATTTTCATTGAACAAATTCCAACATTACTTACTTGAGAATCCATTGACATTTTTTATAGATCATCAAGCACTAAAGTATCTAATAAATAATCATGTACATCAAGGAAAAATATGTCGTTGGTTATCATTATTCCAATAATTTGAATTCAATATATTCACCCGACCAGGAAAAAAGAACGTCTGATACACCCATCTATCCTGACTATAGATAGGAAAGGATGCAACTAACATAGAGGATGACCTTCAAGACACAGATCTATTTTCTTTTCAGGCAGCCCCAAAATATCAGGAAGAAATATAAAATTTCTTTCAAGAAGGGAAGGCACCCAAAGATCTCCCAACAAATAAAAAGAAAGTGTTAGCTCTAAGGGAAACACCATTCACCATAATAAACATATATTTATATAAAATGGGACCCGATGAAGTTTTTAGGAGATGTGTTTTACAACACAAATGGGAAGACATCATCAACGAAGCACATGTAGAACTAGCTAGGGTGCACCACCCCGGTTTTAACCCTTATGAACTATAATGTATTATGTAATTGTGACTTAGACTGGTGAGTCGGTAAAGTTGAAAAGGGGCTAGAGTTCCTAGGAAATGTAATACATAAATACATTAATAAAAAAATAACATCATTGCCTGCCAAATGGACAAGGACAAAAGAGATAGGGGGCTATGATTCCACAAGAGAGGGGGGGTGAGGGGATAAGTATTTCTTATTATATTTTAGTTTCCCATAATTGATTTTATGGAGAAAAGTGGTTACATGAGCTTCGTTAGAGCAAGGTCATGTGGTTATTGTTTTCATGTAATTATATAAACATCCCTTGTGGTATGTTTTGGTGGTTATTATTCTTCTTATTCACTCTCTCTCTCTTTATTTTGGTTTCATTTGTTCTTATTCATTCATTTTTACCCACTTCTCACTCTTTCATTTTTTGGTGCCTCATTCTTGATAATTCAAGTTCTCTTGGTCTGAGCATGGATACGTATGGATAGAAGAGGTGATCCATTTCTAAATGGATGTAATAAATTACTTACCATTCCATGAGGGAATGGATGCATGCATGCATG
>JZKD02S1417311.1:147349-177192 GCA_000966675.3 Picea glauca
TTGGTCATTCGTAGAAACAAAGTGATGGGAAGGTCACCTTAGTAGTCCGGTAAATACCATGCGACTATATAAAAGAGTATTTGATTTTATTAATATATAATATGAAATAATAATTAATATTTTGTGTAGGGAAGTTTAAAATGATATAAAAGTGTAAATTTTTAATAATTATCGATAAAATTTTGGAAAATTGTAAATTTTATTGAGAATTATTAATAATTACAAATAAATTTACTAACATAGGTATCAAGAAATAAGAGAGGCATGTTGTAGCTTCTAATAGATGGGTGAATTTTATAACTTTATGAATCCATGTGTTTTGGACATTTCTTACTAAGTGACCCATGAATAAAGCATTTTAGAAAGCATAAAAAACATGTACGAAATAATGGATAGTGAATGTAGTATCATAGGAACTTGAGATTTCATTGATTCCATTAAAAAAAGGCAAGAAGATTAATGATTTTTTATATACAATATTTTTCTTTATAGTTCTTTCAATATCATGTAATCCATTTTTTTTTAATGATCAATGTGTTGATGACTGTTAAATACATCTTTACGTTGATTTTTATTAATAATCATTTTATAGACAACCATCAAATACATTTTTATAACACTTGTGCATGTCATTAATTTTTCCTTGATGATGGACAATAGTGGTTTGTTTTAAAATGTCAAAGAATCTAAAATGAATGTGGCTACTATAGAGGTTTCTCAATAGAATAAAAAACCCCACACAAGAATCAAATCCAAAATGTTATTATTTGTCAAAAATGCAATATTTGTATCTATAATTACAGTACATTGTAATTGCATACCATATTCATAATTACTATTTATTCCAATACATACACATTTTACAATACACTACTTGCCTCTACTCATTAAAATATGCATATCATCACAACAATTCTCTATTGTATTTTTTATAATGTAACATACCTTATCTTTGTTGTTGAGTCGAATTCATTGTATTTCAAGGTTCAATGAATTATATTCATAAGAATTGTAGGTTGTGTTATCACACAAACCTCCACTTATTTATATAAAGTCCTAAAAACTGAGTGAGGATTTGGCATAACTAAGAGGGAGCTATTGTCACCTCACCAACTTCTTTCTACACTTTAGGCCAAATCTCCTCCAAATCAAGGGAAGTTTCCCTAGGATAGGAATGATGGGATTTTAGGGAAATGTATTCAAAGGTGATTTGAAGAGTAAACTCAACAAAACAATTTTTTCAAAGGATTAAGGGAATAAAGGTGATGGAAGGATTGGAGACCAATGGATTTCCAATATAGATATCAGATCAACTAGGGCTCATATTTTAGAAATTACAAGTAAAATTGAGATGCTAGTTAGGATTGACCACCTCAAGCCCTAACAAATATTCCTAGTAGTCCAATAAGTTTCAATATTCTAAAAGGTAATATTCTCCACTAGGAATCCTCCAACAATCTTAAGAAGGAACCTATCAAGAAAGAAGAAGAGGATATACCACCAAGACTAGAGAAGAAACATAAAAATTGAAACTATTCCAAATAAAATACCAAAAGGATATGAAGAGAACCAATTTCTCATCAAATCACACACAATACCTTATCCATGGATTTTCATCATGTGTAAAGCATGTGCAAGACAAATCCTCAAGAGAGAGCTCTAGCTAGCCATTGATAGCACAAAATAAATAAACGAAATTTTCCTCCAAAGAATCTCCAACTATTTCAACTAAACTCTAAGGGATTTCTTCCCAAATCCAACTATGATTACAAATGAAGAAGGGATTCTCCCTTTATAGAGAGATACTCACCTTCATTTACAATAAAATATTATTATTTCATGTGAGATCCACAAATCTAGTCTATAGAGGAGTAAAATACAACTTTCTCCATTTATCTAGTAAAAGATACAATAAAATAAGGTGCTGAGGCCACATGTACAATGATCAAGTTGAAATGACTCGTCATTAAGTCAGATGTCTCCTCAAGTAAGGGAATACATGGATCCCAAGGTGCAATCTCTAGAACATAAAAAGGATCCCTAGAAAATACTTCTAAACATCTATGCTAAACAAAAAGTGATCCATGAAGGTAAGAGTTTTCTAGATGATGACTCTACCCACCAATAAGAGATTATCACTAGTATGAAAATCAATGAAAACATCACTTGAAAACAAGAAATTATAGTTGTAGTTATATATACATACATGCTACTTTCAACTTGATATTATAATGTCTTTTTTCAAAATAAGAATATTACCCAATCATGCTCCAATCAACACCCTAATCTTAAGAAAAACTAGGGTTTCATCATGGAAAAAAATTCCAATAAAACCACTCCAAAACTATAAAGACCACTTTTTGGGGGGAAACCACTATGTTGAATAATACTTAAGATTAACATAACCCATAGTTATACCCAAAAAAAACACTTAAGACATGACTCATTTCTTCATCGACTAACGTAGATAATTCAAAGTCTCACGACATTTTCCTCGTGTGAATATCAAGAAGAATATTATTAATCTTTATATATCTATGAATTATGCTTGTATTGCGACCACTCTGGATATATTCAATTTTTCGTTTTCTACATCCTATACAATTAGTAGTTGAGACATCTATCCTAGTGACTTTCATTCATTCCTAGAATCGTATAGTTGACCTTTCAATGTTCCATGGTGCATATATCCATAGAATTAAATGATTTTCCCTTTTCTATATAATGATGAGATTTGGTCCTTGGATGTAGCCATTGTGTTCACAATTTTATTAGCATTTCAGTTGTAAAAAAGGTATGTTATAGATCATTATAATTAAATTGTCAATAGTTCTCATGGATGAAAATCCTTACACAATTAAGTATCATGGAAAATACCCACTGCAATCTTACTCCACCATCCGTCCAAAAACAATTCTTACTATAGGAAAGAGTCTCCAGGGATTTTCATGCGTTCCCACTTTATGTGTATTTGAAGGAAGACAATTGTTACAAATAAGTGAAGAAATTACCCTTCGTTTTCTATTTACTTGACTTATGTCCATCCTTAGATTTACCCACTTCTCAGTTAGGTCATCACGTCCTTGTTACTACTAAAATGACATGCATTTTGGGGAGGATGAAAGTCATCATGCAACTGTGTGTAAAGGTGACGTTATGTCTCTCAATCCGTTAATTCCACTCAGTCTAGGCCTATTAATCCGTTAATTGTACGATGAAAGCTATGCATACAATCCTCATACAAAATGGTGGATAATACGATACAAAATGGTGGATAATAGGTTGCATGAATGTCAATTTTGATCCTTCCTTCTAACAACTTAATTATCTATGGTCGAAAATATCTTCAGATTTCATGTAATTTGTTTTTTTCATTATTTTTTTTTTATAAACCTAATAAAACTACAAAACAGTTAACCTAAATTAATTTATCATATTAAAATTCAATTAAACAATATTTCATTAAAGTACACTCAATTTACATCTTATTATTTATTTTCATTATTATTTTTAATTCATAAACATAAATAAGAATATATAAAAAACCTAAATTATTTTATAATACTAAAATTGAACAAACAAGGTTTTAACAAACAAATATAAAACTTCATTTTTTTTTCGATACTATTAAATATTTAATATAGTTGATTGCAATCAATTGTTATCCCCATATAAATTTGAGTGTCTTCTCATATCCTTAAAAATTCAACTTAAACCTTATCAAAAGAATTTATTTGAAAACAATATTGTCCTTAAAAAAACTGACCTCTAACGCATCCCCACTTCTTATGTGAGTATTAGATGTCCTTGTCACAAGGAGAAAGGAAAACTCATCCAAAACATGTAATGATGTAAAAGAACTTGTTCATCACTATAATATATTTTTTACATTATCTTTAAAGTTTTTCATGTCTTTTATATAAAAGAAGGTTATCTACTATTTTAATATTCATAATGTCATGTCCCCACTATGTGCCTAACTAAATATTTATATTCTACATCTCTCGAGAGCATATGGCATTGCGGCATTTTTCTCTTGGCTACCTGGAAACACTAAGGATACTTTGTCCATACTACGCCTCTTCACCTAGAGCATACCCATGCTCCGTTCCAGGCTACGGGTGAATCACACTTGTACTCTAGTGCAACTCTTATATACTTAAACAATTGTTAACAACTTTAAAACATAGTCATATTTAAGCATTTATCCATGAACATGAGAAGCCAAGAGAATAACAACGGAACAAATGAAATACATACACATAAATAGTGTAGGAGGCATGAACCATGCCTAACACCCGACTAAGTATTTGTTATTGCAAAATAGCTACAATTTGAACACTACTGGCTCAATTTACAACTTTGGATAAGTCACACGACTCGCTTCACCTCACCAAGACACTCATAGACATATTCGTCACACCAAGACTCTATATCAAAACCATCTCTGCAACCACCTATGGTGCACCCCATACATTCCCTCATATGTAGACTTGTTATCTCTTTGTTTCCATCGACTTCACATATTTCCACTTTGTCTCATACACGCCTCCAACAAACCTGTGTTTCAAGACTTCACAAAATCAGCTCAAAAGAACGTCGCCCATCTCTATCCATTGAATCCACCTCAAGGAAACTCAAGTCCTCCTGTGTTGATTGAATTATCTACTTGAGGGAGCTCACCCCTTTCCATCTAAGCCTTCCTTTGAACTGAAGAGATCCTCTTGCTCTCATTGTTTTCAAATATGCCTTCCTTGATTATGTTCCCTTGTTCTCTTATCGGGACTCCAAAGGTCACCATTCCAAACTATCGTGCCCTTTGGGGGTCTCATTCCCCTTTGTGAAGCCATGTGTCCAAAAGAATCGTCGCGTCCCTTCATGGACCTAGTCATCAAAATGAATTGTCGCGCCCTTTCATGAAACCAATCTCCCAAATGAACCCATGCACTCATCAACCTTTGTTCCCCTTGGGACTAGCACACCCCAACCTTGTTGCATCCCTCATTTCTATGGTCTCCAATCTCTTGGTCACTTCATACTTGGTAAAACCCCTTGGCACATTCGCACACTTGAGGCACCCACTTGTGCAACTTGTGTGCTAGAGAAACCCCAAGTCATGTCTCCTTGAGGATTTGGGTGAGGGTATCCATAGAAATATAGTCAAAGGCCTTACATCCTCCCCCACCTCAATACATCGCCATCCTCGGTAAAATACAAAAAATATGTGATCTCCAAGTCTCTACTCAAACTTGTGCCCCCATCACAACTAAGTCTGTTGGAAATCCCAAGATTTATGTCAACTGGAAACCTCAAATTATGCCAACGTGGAAACCCCAACTTTCCCTATGAAATGGAGACCCCAAGTTTACACAAACAAAACAAATTATACTACAACCAAGTCTACACAATCTACTACCTAAGTTAATATGGTCACTTCACCCAACTACAAAGATGAAAGTCACCCAATCTTCCTATTCGCACAATTCTCCATACCAAGGCAATCCCTCAACTCACCTCATATTGTCAAGTCACCTCTTCACAATTCAACATTTGTGATGAGTGTGGCCAACATGCTCTACTCCTCAAACATTCCAATGATCTATCCAAAGTGCTCCAAGTAGAATAAGTCACCTTGAAGAAATTCAATGCCCTAGGAAGATTGGAACCAATACTTCACCAACCTCAACCAACAACCCCATCAGATCTCTGAGTCATCGTATAATCATTTGCAAGTCACTAAGGTGTGCTCTACCTCATCCAATGTCCCATTCCAATATTGAGTGAACACAACCCAAGTCACCTGGTCTATGTTCTTCCCATTCAAATTGACTACCAACAATTCTTGGTCAACTTCATTAATGACTCCATCCATCTCTTAGAACAGAACTTCCTTGCACCTCCTACAAGTGTCCAAAATTTGGCGTTGTCATTGTGACTATTAAGTCATCACATGACCCAAAAAATATGGATAAGGCACAAAACACCAAGGAACCTCACCCGTTCCCTCAAACTCGACACGTACATACTTCAATGCACACTTAACCACAATGACCTATCCAATGCACCTCATCAAAGACTTAGGAAACTTCCTCAAGTCACCTCCATGATTGGATCCAAATATGCCTCAATCCACCATAGGATTCATTCAAGCAAGTCACCCCAAGATCTCTGCACATTCTCCCAACCAAGGCATCCCAAACTGTTACAAAACTTATTCAAATATGCACCACTTAAGTCACCCTCAATTCTGTCGGTTTTCACTATGAAAACATATTGCACTTGAACCATGAAGTCATCATACTTCTCTTCAAATAACGCATTGCAACACTTAGTAAATGAAAATACTTGAAACCAATTGTACCTTTCAAATGACATTCTTGGTTGTAACCATGTTTTAAGTCTGTAACCATGTAACCATTCTTGGTTGCGACCGAATATCCGCATGAAATCTCCTCATTCATCGTCTGCAACTCCACAATCTTGTGAGACCTTTGTTTTGATAAAAGGTTTTGTCCACCCATCCACTTTAGAAATTTATCCAAGACCCAAACTTTGTATCCAACTAGCTGAACGTATCTCCATTATATGCCCATATCAAGACCTTTACTACTTCTGATTCATGGAACCATGCGGCCACCGCCCAACTCTTAAGTTATACTATTGCTAACTGACTGTTGCAACTCTTTGAAGAGCTACCTCATTCAAAGGTTGAGGTAAACCCACTCATCCAACAACCTAGTAAAATTCTATTCTCGGTGATAAACGACATGAAGACATCATGATGGAAATGTTCCAAACCAACTTCATGGTGTGAAGTTGCTCTATGTCACCCGAGATCATCCAACACACCCGAGTGCTTCACCTTGCTGCAACCCAAAACTATTCCCCATAGTGATCACTTTTGCAATCACCCTCTATGTCCAACAACGTGATCACTTTTCTAGTTATATCTGTGACATGTCATGCAAAAAATCCTATGTTCATCTTCCTTTCCCAAGTGTTTAGCTCACCCTACAAAATATGCACCTGGTCTATTCATGGTGTGCATAAGAGATTCAACACTAACTTCTATCACAAATCAAACCAACCAAGTTTGTACCCAAACTATATCTCTAATCAAGTATGCCACAAGTTATGTGATGAACACTATGATGAGTTCTGATCACCCACCCTTCCCAAGTTTTTTTTTTCACCACAAACTATAAGGTACCAGATCTATTATAATATCCAAAAACATAAATACTGTAGATAATAACAGCGAAACAACACAATATAGGAAACCAAAACACCAAAATAAAACCTTTATTGATAGGAAACAATGTTCACTTGCCTCTTCAATGGGGCAGCCTACAATACAACAACACTCTATTACAATAATTCTCAAGACAAAACTTCTCATACCCTTGACTCCTATTTATACTAAATCTATCTAGCCAAAAGAGCAATCTAAAGGAATATCCTTCTAGAGAGGAATCTTCTATTAGGTCTTCTTACATTTAACTTATTCTTCCTTATTACTAGGCCTTATTAATATTGGCCGTTATTACATGGAAAATATATTATTCTACCTACCTGAGGGGTTAGGGAGGTTAATTACTTAACATGCCCTCCCCCTTGAATAACAACCTTATCCTCAAAGCTTGAGATGAGGAAATTTTTGTAGAATGGTGGCCCACTCCCAGGTGGCATCTTTGGGATTTGTATATTTCCACTGGACTAACACTTCCTTGATGGTGTGCCGACGGAGTGGACACTCTCACTAGTCCAATACTGCTTGTAGCTACAACCAGATGGAACCTTCTTCATCCAACTCAAGAATATTGGTTTGAGTTTGTAACTTAGCTCCAATAACTTTCTTTAATAAGGAGACATGAAAAACATGATGGATCTTAGAATGGTTGGGTACAGCTAATTGGTAGGCCACTGATCTCACTCACTTGAGCACTATATAAGGACCATAAAATTTGGGAGTAAGTTTCTGACAGTGTTCAACTTTTAGTTAAGTATGTTTATAAGGTTGCAGTTGAAGAAACACATGGTCACCTTTAGCAAATTGAAGTTTTGAATGACCTTGATATTCTTGTTGCTTCATGTGATTCTGATCCATGGAAAAAATTTCTTTGAGGGAACAAAGAATAGCCTCTCAGAATTTATGATTTTTTTCAACCTCCTGAACGTTCAAAACACCTAGCATATATGAGAGAACCGATGATAGATTTTTTTCGTATACTACTTCAAAAGGAGTCATGCGAGTATTTGTATGGTAATATGTGTTGTACCACCATTCAACTAGGGGTAACCCCTTAGACCACCATTTTTTTCTCTCAGATGAAAAACACCTTAAATATGTTTCCAAACACTTTTTGACAACTTCATTTTTTCCATCCATCTATGGATGATAGGTTGTGCTTAGATGCAATTGGGTGCCCTGTATCTTGAACAATTATTTCCAAAACTTGTTGGTGAAATCAAGATCTCTTTCACAGAAAATAGAATCAGGCATGCCATGAAACTTCAAGATATTATCCATGAATATTTGAGCCACTTTGGATGCGGTGAATGGATGTTGAAGAGCACAAAAATCAACATATTTAGAAAGAATATCGACAACCACCATGATGACTGACTTATTTCCTGATTTAGGTAAGGCAATGATGAAATCCATAGAAATATATTTCCAAATAGTAGGGGGGATTAGAAGCGGTTGGAATGTGCCCAKAACTKTCATTGTTTCTCCCTTGTTGCATTGAGAGACCTCACATTCAACCAAAAAGGTGTGGATGTCCTATTTCWTACAATCCTAGAAAAAAGAATTKTTGACTCRTTCATAGGGTTTGGTAAACCATGAATGACTAGTTATGGGTGAAGCATGAAGCTCAAAAATCACCATCGATTTAAGTTGCAACTATTTACTTAAATACAACAACCTTTGTAGTGAAKCTATTCATTATGCCAAGATTACCCTAGARAAGMTAGAGAATTCTGTTGCAATTGGTGGATCATGCTAGAAATTTAGGCATCTTGCAGCCATTTCTAATGAACATGTTRGAGAAAKTCTAGTACAATGAAGGAGAGGGAGAAAAAGGACCCTTMTTGTTCATACTTCTTGGAAAGAGAGTCAACAACTATATTTTACTTTCCCTTCTTGTAAATGATCTCATAATCATAGMCAAATAGCTTGGTCACCCATTTTTGTTKCCCCAGGGATGAAATTTGTTGTTCTAGAAAATACTTGAGACTCTGATGATTAGTTTTAATTTGAAAGTGTTGTCCCAATAGATAAGGATGTCATACATCAAAATCATGCATAATAGATAAAATTTCCTTTTCATAAATGGATTGGACCAAATGTCTCTCTGAATTTTTTTTCTAGTGAATGACAAAGGTTGGCTATCTTGCATGAGGATGGCCCCAATTCCTTTCCCAGAAACATCAAATTATAGTGTGAAAGTATTTGTGAAGTTTGGAAGTGATAGGAAAGAGGTCAAGCACATATCATCTTTTAAGGAGAGCAGTTAGGGGAGCTGTAATTTTTCCATAATTTTGAACAAACTTCCGATAATATCTCGTTAAACCTAGAAAACCACAAAATCCCTTAAGGTTTTTAGGGTGAGTCCAATCCTGCATAGATTCAGTTTTCATAGGATCCACTCATAAACCATCCTTACCGACAATATGAAACAGATACTCCACTTCCGAGGCTCCAAAGGCACATTTATATTTTTTGAGGAAAAGTTGGTTCTTAGAGAGTAGATTGACAACTTGATCCACATGGCTGATATGAGATGTCCAAGTTTTGTTATAGATGAGAATATCATCAAATAAAACTAAGACAAAATGATGGAGAAAAGGAAGGAAGACATGATTCATAAGACTTTGGAAAGTGGAGGGAGCATTACACAAACAAAAGGGAATTACCAAGAACTCTTAGTGACCCTCATGAGTTCAACATGTAGTCTTGGGAATGTATTCTTTTTTCATTTGAATCTAGTGGTAGCCAGAATGTAGATCAAGTTAGGTGAAGTATTTAACACCACTCAATTCATCCAAGAGGTCATCGATAATAGGAATGGGGATTTTTTATTTGATCATGATTTTTTGAGGGCGTGGAAATCATGACACATTTATCAATTACCTTATTTATTTAGTACCATGACCATAGGGGAAGAATACGAGTTGGTACTAGGAAAAATAGCACACACTTCTAGAAATTCATGAATATTTTTTTAATTTCATTCTTCTTGGTAAAGGTGTGACGATAGGCACGAACATTGGGAGGATGATTGTCTGGGATGAGAGGAATAGAATGATCATGGATGCCAAGGGAAGGGGGAAGTTCCTTGGGACCGGTAAAAAAAACTTGGTGTCGGGACATGATAGATTTGAGGTCGATATGCAGAAAGGGTTTCACAACAACTTGAATGGATTGGAGTCGGGAAATAATCCCAAAATGACCCTTTTTTACGAGCGTTTCCATTCGATGGGAACTAATTTATGTTCCTTCTATTGGAATTGCATGGTTAATTCCTTAAAATCCGTGAGAATGGGACCAAGAGTGCATAACGATTTGACACCAATGAAAATTTCATAACCACCCATGTCTATAGAAAACATATGGGATTTCAGGTGATACTGACCAATTTAGAGCTGCACATTTTCACAACATCCCCCACATTTCATAGAATTTTCATTGGTAATCATGATTTAAAAATTATTGATGACCCAGATGTAACAATTGACTTCTTGGGAAATGTGGCCTTGCATAAAATTATGGGTGCTACCACTTTCCACAAGGATGATGACTTTTTTATTCTTAATGTAACCAATTAACTTGAGGGTCTAGGGAGCAGAGAAACTAGTGAGGGAATTAAGGGAAATCATCAATTTAACTTTTGGTGGATCAATTGGTGAGGTCAAATCAGATGGTGGTGGTATATCATCCATAGGTGAGACAACTGCCTATTCTTTAGAAAAATTCTCAATCATGGCCAGAAATTTTTTTTGTTCCTTACACTTGTGCTTGGTAAAATGTTTTTCATCACAATTATAACAAATACCCTTGAGTTAATATTCATCCATTTCAGACCGGGATAATTTCTGGATCTTGAGGGGAGTTGCAGGAGGGGAAATATTGGTGGGTTTGGGGCGACTAGGAAAGGATTGTTTTCGGATCTGGGAGGAGACAATTTGTTGTTCTTCCTTGGCTCGTTGAGTAGCTTTCAACCAAGTGTGGGGGCATTCCATGAAAACATGGGCACACATTTCACATTTTAGGCCACTGATAAAGAATTCCTAGAATAAGGCATATAACATGCCCTCCATTCTGAAATCCAACTACTCAAATGTTGCAATAAATTCCTCCACGATCCAAGACTACTTCAACTTGATCAAATGGTCTAAATGGTGGGTGTTAGATTCAAAGCGGGAATAAAGCTCTAGAAAAAATTGGGTCCAAGAAACATACCCTTGGCATTCATTTTTATGTCATTTCCATCATTTCTAGTGTTCTACATCCAGATGTAGGACAACATAACGAAGCTTGTCTAAATCATTAGTAATTCCATGCAAAGAGAAACAATGTTCTATTAGAGTGACCAAGCTTTTGGGATCTGAGTCATCAAATTTATTCACCTCAATTATGGGAAGGCATAGATCTCGAGTAAGGTGGGTGGAATGAAGACCTTGGTAATGGGAAGAGTCATGGTTTTCCTGATAGGATGGTTGTTCAGAAGAGGAAGAGTTCAAGGAATGACCCATCAATTGGCCATGTGTGGATTTGATGTCTTTGATGTGGGAAGATTGGTCCTAGAGGGTTTGAATAGAGGAATTGAGTGTGCTAATGTTGGGATTGATATTTTTTTTTTCCTCCTTGTTTTGGATGTTGTCAACCATCAATGTATTATGTTCTTGGGCGTGGGTGGTGGGCATTTGGATAGGGATAAAAAATGATCAGAAAAATGGGATAGGTGGTGAATAAGGGTGTCAGGAAGGGTGGGTGGGACCACTGATAATAATGGTGACAAGTGATAGGTACCATGGAGATCAGGAGAAAAAGGGGAATCCAATGGGATATGATCCAAATAAGCATGTTGGGAAAGGGGTAAGGTCCAATAAAAAAAATTGTATTAAAAATGATATGTATTGTGGTAATAAAGGACAAGAGAGGAATCCAATGGGATAGGTCCCAAATAAGTGTGTCGGTGGTACCACTATACTTATTTTTTTACTCCCGTGGAGTTATACTACGGTCTGAATAATATTGTAGTGTTTGAATGCAAAATTCTTAATAGGAAAAAATATGTGTCGAAATGCCCAAATTATGAATATGAAAATTCTTTAATGTTCCCTTTCTATGTTGTTTTTGTCCCAGGGGTTAGAGTTTTCTATGGTTTCTATACACAAGGGTTTGACCTATGTTATAGCTCTTTGATATATGTGTGGGGTTGAAGAGTAGTACTTGACCCAATATCTCAATGAACTAACTAAGGAGGGTAGATATTACCCTTAGACGTTACCGGGGTACTAGAGAGTATCTTCCTGAGTGTTGTTCTCAGTGGCACTATAGTAATCAACAGTTCAATCAGTTTATCTATAGAGGAATTTAGGATATCTAGGTCAATCTGTATACATGTGTTATCTAATGCGCTACCACTCAAAGCGGTCCCAACAGGGGTTACAAGGGTTGCAAACATTGTGTACTTAAGTAGCATTTGTAATTTCTGCATGTATGCTTCCCCAACCACAGATTTATGTGTTGAACGACAAATATATGTAGCTTTAATACATCAAAATACGTCTCTACCCTGAAAAAAAATAGCCCACAATTTTCTACCAAGGAAAGTGTTATGATACCACTTGTATGGCACCATATCTACTATAATAGTTGAAAACAAAAATACTGCAAAGAATAATAGTGAAACAACACAATATATGAAACGACGACACCAAAATAATACTTTTATTGATAGGAAACAATGTCCACTTCCCTCTTAGTGTTATCCTATGGCTTACCTTTACCAATCACAAAGTCTAAATTGTCACTTATATTTGTATTATTCATTTAGGATATTAGTAATATATCCTCAAGTGATGACTAATGATTTAGTTAATATTCCCTAGCCTAATCATCATGCATGATTTTAGGATCTAGAGAAAATATCTCTATGATGTGGCATCACCCATTGTACTATAAATATGTACCATTGGTATGAATACTTTTGTGTTTTCTAGTGAGCCTTTTCCGCCAAATATATTGGAAGTTAGAGAAACAAGGATTCAATGTCAAATGCCTCTTTCATATTCTAGTGGCACATGGGTTGTTGACCTGAATCGAGTGTCAAAGCTCCACGATTTTGGGATCAAGGATTTGTTTTCACTAGATTTAAATTTGAAGAGAGGATGTGTGACAAGAAGGGCTCAAACCATTGGTAGTTGGAAAGTGTACACTGATGTTAATAGAGAACTAAAGATCTATGATATAAAGATCATGGGCGATATTTTAGATGGTGATGAGGGTTGCACTCAGTCTATAATCATTCACAATTCATTCTCAAGTTGTGTTAGTGTCTGCTGAATGGTAAGTTGAAAATGCATGGATCTTGGTATAGAATGAGAATTCATGTGCAGGGAGAGAGTGGAGTTTTGATGCCAATTCAATAGTGTATGGATTCAGTCAAAATATGAAGTTTCCCTGATGCAGATATTGGGGTTTTTTAAACCAAATTTGTGTTGGGTTATTTAACCATTATACATGCAGATTATTGATCATGTTTTAAACTTGGAGAACCATTGATAAGAAAAATTAGTTTTGCAAGTATAGTTGAGGACTTGTGAAAGTGAAATTGAGGTAGCTTAAAGTCTATTCTTAAAATCGATGAGGCTAGTGTAGTTGTTGCAAAATTGAAATGGGGAAATTGAATCTTGGTTTCCAAAACTTTGTAAAAAGAAGTTATAAAGTTCTTCTTATAAGTTGAGATGTGAAGACCATTGAAGGCTTCTATCTTTATTGTGATCACAAGGGAATCCATAATAAAATGAATTATTTTTGTCTGCATCCTAGATCCACCCGAGATTGAATAAGGGGATCTTAGGAATGCCTTTCATTGTGTGTGATGCTGAATGAGTCTTTGAATGTTTTCATAGTGTTTTGTGTCGAGTTTTGACACTACGCTTGTAATTTATACACATGAAATATAAAGTAAGTTAATGTAGGCACACAATTAATGCCAGTGAAGAACATACATTGAAGCAGGAGCAATCAAGTAGCCATAAAGAACATTCAAGAATTTTAATAATGATTCTACATCAAATCATTGAAAGGGAAAATCAAGTAAATGAAGCATTGTTAAGCACCAAAATTTCCAGATCATTTACTACTTGAAAGAGTTTTTTGTAAGTATCAAATCAAATCAAATTGAGTTATTGTAATTTTCAAGCGCATTATCGACTGAGCATGACACCCAAGAGTCTATTTTCCATTTGATTTGAAATTCCCAAGGTAGAGTAGTTTAAATCAAATCATCGTAATCAAGTTTTTTTTTGGGTGTATTTTCGGTAGTAACTGACATCCTCAACTTCCTGGAAGCAAGCTCAAGTGAGAAACTTGAAGTATGTGTTAAAGTATAAGCAAGTGTAGGCATGAAAGTGAGCGAGTACAAGTGAGCAATTCAAGTGAGAAAGTTGTAGATAACCCTTCTTATGTCGAGTCAAATTGTAATCAAAATCTACCTACACAAGGATACCTCTTTTAGTGTTTTTGAAATGGCTCGAAATCTAGAATTATTAGAGTTATTGGACACTCTAATAAACACCACTGAATACAATACAGTGATATTGAACAAAGAAACTCTTCAATAAGTGTTAACTTGTTTGCAAGTGACGGAATATAAAGTTACAATCCTTCAAGCACAATCCCAGCTATTGAATGATGTGTTGATATATCTAAAAAAATCAACAACCAATGAAGTGTTCTAAACTAGTTTTTGTTCATCACAATCCTCTCTATAATGATGATGATGATGATGATGATGATGATGATAAATAGTTAGTGAAGGAGAAACTCAGTAAGACAACTCCATATGAAGACAAAGACGAAGCTATTCATGAACTTACTTTTCAAGAGTTTTCTTTTGAGTTTAGTGAAGAAAACCTTTCAATGCTACAACAACATGCAGCAAATCCACTTCCACGGATTTTAAAGCAACAGGTTAAGAATACTCTTTTCAAGCCCATCATCAGACCTTGGGAAGAAATAATTTACAATAATAATAGAACAGTACTTGGATATGACAAGGAAGTTACCTTTCATATTCTCGATTATTGCAGACCAATCAAGTTCCATAGTGTTGGATTCCTTCAAGAAGCCTCAACTTCACCTGTTCCAATTCAACATTAGAATGATAAGTGCAAACATTGTAATCGACTTGGTCAGAAGGAGAATCAATGTTTTGATCTCCATCCTTGCCAGCATCATGGCAAGCATAACCATTCTTCAGACATATGTTCAACATTGAAGAAACTTGCAAGATTGAAGATTCACTATGAGTGGATTGATCCTTGGAAATGGTCATCAACAACCAAGCGATTATATAATTCTTACTGAATAATTCAATATCAAGTAAAGACCAATATTGCAACACATAATACATTTTTTTACCTCACATAAGTGGCCCCCTTATGGAATAGCTTTCTAGCATGGCCCTCACGATATGAGATAACAGGTGGTTTTTTTCCACATGCCCACTTTGTGTTGTACTAAAATGGAACAAGTATGGTACTCTCTTGAGCATATAAGGGGGGAGTACAATGATGAAACTCTCATGCACCTTAAGGAGGGGAGTTCAAAATTCTAGTGACAATGGTTCATGAAACCACTTGTGGTCTCTCCTTTCAGTTGACAAAGGGGGGAATTTATTATGGAATTGAAGATGGTTGTNAAATATTTAATATAGTTGATTGCAATCAATTGTTATCCCCATATAAATTTGAGTGTCTTCTCATATCCTTAAAAGTTCAACTTAAACCTTATCAATAGAATTTATTTGAAAACAATATTGTCCTTAAACAAACTGACCTCTAACGCATCCCCACTTCTTATGTGACTATTAGATGTCCTTGTCACAAGGAGAAAGGAAAACTCATCCAAAACATGTAATGATGTAAAAGATCTTGTTCATCACTATAATATGTTTTTTACATTATCTTTAAAGTTTTTCATGTCTTTTATATAAAAGAAGGTTATCTACTATTTTAATATTCATAATGTCACGTCCCCACTATGTGCCTAACTAAATATTTATATTCTACATCTCTCGAGAGCATATGGCATTGCGGCATTTCTCTCTTGGCTACCTGGAAACACTAAGGATACTTTGTCCATACTATGCCTCTTCACCTAGAGCATACCCATGCTCCGTTCCAGGCTACGGGTGAATCACACTTGTACTCTAGTGCAACTCTTATATACTTAGACAATTGTTAACAACTTTAAAACTTAGTTATATTTAAGCATTTATCCATGAACATGAGAAGCCAAGAGAATAACAACGGAACAAATGAAATACATACACATAAATAGTGTAGGAGGCATGAACCATGCCTAACACCCGACTAAGTATTTGTTATTGCAAAATAGCTACAATTTGAACACTACTGGCTCAATTTACAACTTTGGATAAGTCACACGACTCGCTTCACCTCACCAAGACACTCATAGACATATTCGTCACACCAAGACTCTATATCAAAACCATCTCTGCAACCACCTATGGTGCACCCCATACATTCCCTCATATGTAGACTTGTTATCTCTTTGTTTCCATCGACTTCACATATTTCCACTTTGTCTCATACACGCCTCCAACAAACCTGTGTTTCAAGACTTCACAAAATCAGCTCAAAAGAACGTCGCCCATCTCTATCCATTGAATCCACCTCAAGGAAACTCAAGTCCTCCTGTGTTGATTGAATTATCTACTTGAGGGAGCTCACCCCTTTCCATCTAAGCCTTCCTTTGAACTGAAGAGATCCTCTTGCTCTCATTGTTTTCAAATATGCCTTCCTTGATTATGTTCCCTTGTTCTCTTATCGGGACTCCAAAGGTCACCATTCCAAACTATCGTGCCCTTTGGGGGTCTCATTCCCCTTTGTGAAGCCATGTGTCCAAAAGAATCGTCGCGTCCCTTCATGGACCTAGTCATCAAAATGAATTGTCGCGCCCTTTCATGAAACCAATCTCCCAAATGAACCCATGCACTCATCAACCTTTGTTCCCCTTGGGACTAGCACACCCCAACCTTGTTGCATCCCTCATTTCTATGGTCTCCAATCTCTTGGTCACTTCATACTTGGTAAAACCCCTTGGCACATTCGCACACTTGAGGCACCCACTTGTGCAACTTGTGTGCTAGAGAAACCCCAAGTCATGTCTCCTTGAGGATTTGGGTGAGGGTATCCATAGAAATATAGTCAAAGGCCTTACATCCTCCCCCACCTCAATACATCGCCATCCTCGGTAAAATACAAAAAATATGTGATCTCCAAGTCTCTACTCAAACTTGTGCCCCCATCACAACTAAGTCTGTTGGAAATCCCAAGATTTATGTCAACTGGAAACCTCAAATTATGCCAACGTGGAAACCCCAACTTTCCCTATGAAATGGAGACCCCAAGTTTACACAAACAAAACAAATTATACTACAACCAAGTCTACACAATCTACTACCTAAGTTAATATGGTCACTTCACCCAACTACAAAGATGAAAGTCACCCAATCTTCCTATTCGCACAATTCTCCATACCAAGGCAATCCCTCAACTCACCTCATATTGTCAAGTCACCTCTTCACAATTCAACATTTGTGATGAGTGTGGCCAACATGCTCTACTCCTCAAACATTCCAATGATCTATCCAAAGTGCTCCAAGTAGAATAAGTCACCTTGAAGAAATTCAATGCCCTAGGAAGATTGGAACCAATACTTCACCAACCTCAACCAACAACCCCATCAGATCTCTGAGTCATCGTATAATCATTTGCAAGTCACTAAGGTGTGCTCTACCTCATCCAATGTCCCATTCCAATATTGAGTGAACACAACCCAAGTCACCTGGTCTATGTTCTTCCCATTCAAATTGACTACCAACAATTCTTGGTCAACTTCATTAATGACTCCATCCATCTCTTAGAACAGAACTTCCTTGCACCTCCTACAAGTGTCCAAAATTTGGCGTTGTCATTGTGACTATTAAGTCATCACATGACCCAAAAAATATGGATAAGGCACAAAACACCAAGGAACCTCACCCGTTCCCTCAAACTCGACACGTACATACTTCAATGCACACTTAACCACAATGACCTATCCAATGCACCTCATCAAAGACTTAGGAAACTTCCTCAAGTCACCTCCATGATTGGATCCAAATATGCCTCAATCCACCATAGGATTCATTCAAGCAAGTCACCCCAAGATCTCTGCACATTCTCCCAACCAAGGCATCCCAAACTGTTACAAAACTTATTCAAATATGCACCACTTAAGTCACCCTCAATTCTGTCGGTTTTCACTATGAAAACATATTGCACTTGAACCATGAAGTCATCATACTTCTCTTCAAATAACGCATTGCAACACTTAGTAAATGAAAATACTTGAAACCAATTGTACCTTTCAAATGACATTCTTGGTTGTAACCATGTTTTAAGTCTGTAACCATGTAACCATTCTTGGTTGCGACCGAATATCCGCATGAAATCTCCTCATTCATCGTCTGCAACTCCACAATCTTGTGAGACCTTTGTTTTGATAAAAGGTTTTGTCCACCCATCCACTTTAGAAATTTATCCAAGACCCAAACTTTGTATCCAACTAGCTGAACGTATCTCCATTATATGCCCATATCAAGACCTTTACTACTTCTGATTCATGGAACCATGCGGCCACCGCCCAACTCTTAAGTTATACTATTGCTAACTGACTGTTGCAACTCTTTGAAGAGCTACCTCATTCAAAGGTTGAGGTAAACCCACTCATCCAACAACCTAGTAAAATTCTATTCTCGGTGATAAACGACATGAAGACATCATGATGGAAATGTTCCAAACCAACTTCATGGTGTGAAGTTGCTCTATGTCACCCGAGATCATCCAACACACCCGAGTGCTTCACCTTGCTGCAACCCAAAACTATTCCCCATAGTGATCACTTTTGCAATCACCCTCTATGTCCAACAACGTGATCACTTTTCTAGTTATATCTGTGACATGTCATGCAAAAAATCCTATGTTCATCTTCCTTTCCCAAGTGTTTAGCTCACCCTACAAAATATGCACCTGGTCTATTCATGGTGTGCATAAGAGATTCAACACTAACTTCTATCACAAATCAAACCAACCAAGTTTGTACCCAAACTATATCTCTAATCAAGTATGCCACAAGTTATGTGATGAACACTATGATGAGTTCTGATCACCCACCCTTCCCAAGTTTTTTTTTTCACCACAAACTATAAGGTACCAGATCTATTATAATATCCAAAAACATAAATACTGTAGATAATAACAGCGAAACAACACAATATAGGAAACCAAAACACCAAAATAAAACCTTTATTGATAGGAAACAATGTTCACTTGCCTCTTCAATGGGGCAGCCTACAATACAACAACACTCTATTACAATAATTCTCAAGACAAAACTTCTCATACCCTTGACTCCTATTTATACTAAATCTATCTAGCCAAAAGAGCAATCTAAAGGAATATCCTTCTAGAGAGGAATCTTCTATTAGGTCTTCTTACATTTAACTTATTCTTCCTTATTACTAGGCCTTATTAATATTGGCCGTTATTACATGGAAAATATATTATTCTACCTACCTGAGGGGTTAGGGAGGTTAATTACTTAACATGCCCTCCCCCTTGAATAACAACCTTATCCTCAAAGCTTGAGATGAGGAAATTTTTGTAGAATGGTGGCCCACTCCCAGGTGGCATCTTTGGGATTTGTATATTTCCACTGGACTAACACTTCCTTGATGGTGTGCCGACGGAGTGGACACTCTCACTAGTCCAATACTGCTTGTAGCTACAACCAGATGGAACCTTCTTCATCCAACTCAAGAATATTGGTTTGAGTTTGTAACTTAGCTCCAATAACTTTCTTTAATAAGGAGACATGAAAAACATGATGGATCTTAGAATGGTTGGGTACAGCTAATTGGTAGGCCACTGATCTCACTCACTTGAGCACTATATAAGGACCATAAAATTTGGGAGTAAGTTTCTGACAGTGTTCAACTTTTAGTTAAGTATGTTTATAAGGTTGCAGTTGAAGAAACACATGGTCACCTTTAGCAAATTGAAGTTTTGAATGACCTTGATATTCTTGTTGCTTCATGTGATTCTGATCCATGGAAAAAATTTCTTTGAGGGAACAAAGAATAGCCTCTCAGAATTTATGATTTTTTTCAACCTCCTGAACGTTCAAAACACCTAGCATATATGAGAGAACCGATGATAGATTTTTTTCGTATACTACTTCAAAAGGAGTCATGCGAGTATTTGTATGGTAATATGTGTTGTACCACCATTCAACTAGGGGTAACCCCTTAGACCACCATTTTTTTCTCTCAGATGAAAAACACCTTAAATATGTTTCCAAACACTTTTTGACAACTTCATTTTTTCCATCCATCTATGGATGATAGGTTGTGCTTAGATGCAATTGGGTGCCCTGTATCTTGAACAATTATTTCCAAAACTTGTTGGTGAAATCAAGATCTCTTTCACAGAAAATAGAATCAGGCATGCCATGAAACTTCAAGATATTATCCATGAATATTTGAGCCACTTTGGATGCGGTGAATGGATGTTGAAGAGCACAAAAATCAACATATTTAGAAAGAATATCGACAACCACCATGATGACTGACTTATTTCCTGATTTAGGTAAGGCAATGATGAAATCCATAGAAATATATTTCCAAATAGTAGGGGGGATTAGAAGCGGTTGGAATGTGCCCAKAACTKTCATTGTTTCTCCCTTGTTGCATTGAGAGACCTCACATTCAACCAAAAAGGTGTGGATGTCCTATTTCWTACAATCCTAGAAAAAAGAATTKTTGACTCRTTCATAGGGTTTGGTAAACCATGAATGACTAGTTATGGGTGAAGCATGAAGCTCAAAAATCACCATCGATTTAAGTTGCAACTATTTACTTAAATACAACAACCTTTGTAGTGAAKCTATTCATTATGCCAAGATTACCCTAGARAAGMTAGAGAATTCTGTTGCAATTGGTGGATCATGCTAGAAATTTAGGCATCTTGCAGCCATTTCTAATGAACATGTTRGAGAAAKTCTAGTACAATGAAGGAGAGGGAGAAAAAGGACCCTTMTTGTTCATACTTCTTGGAAAGAGAGTCAACAACTATATTTTACTTTCCCTTCTTGTAAATGATCTCATAATCATAGMCAAATAGCTTGGTCACCCATTTTTGTTKCCCCAGGGATGAAATTTGTTGTTCTAGAAAATACTTGAGACTCTGATGATTAGTTTTAATTTGAAAGTGTTGTCCCAATAGATAAGGATGTCATACATCAAAATCATGCATAATAGATAAAATTTCCTTTTCATAAATGGATTGGACCAAATGTCTCTCTGAATTTTTTTTCTAGTGAATGACAAAGGTTGGCTATCTTGCATGAGGATGGCCCCAATTCCTTTCCCAGAAACATCAAATTATAGTGTGAAAGTATTTGTGAAGTTTGGAAGTGATAGGAAAGAGGTCAAGCACATATCATCTTTTAAGGAGAGCAGTTAGGGGAGCTGTAATTTTTCCATAATTTTGAACAAACTTCCGATAATATCTCGTTAAACCTAGAAAACCACAAAATCCCTTAAGGTTTTTAGGGTGAGTCCAATCCTGCATAGATTCAGTTTTCATAGGATCCACTCATAAACCATCCTTACCGACAATATGAAACAGATACTCCACTTCCGAGGCTCCAAAGGCACATTTATATTTTTTGAGGAAAAGTTGGTTCTTAGAGAGTAGATTGACAACTTGATCCACATGGCTGATATGAGATGTCCAAGTTTTGTTATAGATGAGAATATCATCAAATAAAACTAAGACAAAATGATGGAGAAAAGGAAGGAAGACATGATTCATAAGACTTTGGAAAGTGGAGGGAGCATTACACAAACAAAAGGGAATTACCAAGAACTCTTAGTGACCCTCATGAGTTCAACATGTAGTCTTGGGAATGTATTCTTTTTTCATTTGAATCTAGTGGTAGCCAGAATGTAGATCAAGTTAGGTGAAGTATTTAACACCACTCAATTCATCCAAGAGGTCATCGATAATAGGAATGGGGATTTTTTATTTGATCATGATTTTTTGAGGGCGTGGAAATCATGACACATTTATCAATTACCTTATTTATTTAGTACCATGACCATAGGGGAAGAATACGAGTTGGTACTAGGAAAAATAGCACACACTTCTAGAAATTCATGAATATTTTTTTAATTTCATTCTTCTTGGTAAAGGTGTGACGATAGGCACGAACATTGGGAGGATGATTGTCTGGGATGAGAGGAATAGAATGATCATGGATGCCAAGGGAAGGGGGAAGTTCCTTGGGACCGGTAAAAAAAACTTGGTGTCGGGACATGATAGATTTGAGGTCGATATGCAGAAAGGGTTTCACAACAACTTGAATGGATTGGAGTCGGGAAATAATCCCAAAATGACCCTTTTTTACGAGCGTTTCCATTCGATGGGAACTAATTTATGTTCCTTCTATTGGAATTGCATGGTTAATTCCTTAAAATCCGTGAGAATGGGACCAAGAGTGCATAACGATTTGACACCAATGAAAATTTCATAACCACCCATGTCTATAGAAAACATATGGGATTTCAGGTGATACTGACCAATTTAGAGCTGCACATTTTCACAACATCCCCCACATTTCATAGAATTTTCATTGGTAATCATGATTTAAAAATTATTGATGACCCAGATGTAACAATTGACTTCTTGGGAAATGTGGCCTTGCATAAAATTATGGGTGCTACCACTTTCCACAAGGATGATGACTTTTTTATTCTTAATGTAACCAATTAACTTGAGGGTCTAGGGAGCAGAGAAACTAGTGAGGGAATTAAGGGAAATCATCAATTTAACTTTTGGTGGATCAATTGGTGAGGTCAAATCAGATGGTGGTGGTATATCATCCATAGGTGAGACAACTGCCTATTCTTTAGAAAAATTCTCAATCATGGCCAGAAATTTTTTTTCTTCCTTACACTTGTGCTTGGTAAAATGTTTTTCATCACAATTATAACAAATACCCTTGAGTTAATATTCATCCATTTCAGACCGGGATAATTTCTAGATCTTGAGGGGAGTTGCAGGAGGGGCAAGATTGGTGGGTTTGGGGCGACTAGGAAAGGATTGTTTTCGGATCTGGGAGGAGACAATTTGTTGTTCTTCCTTGGCTTGTTGAGTAGCTTTCAACCAAGTGTGGGGGCATTCCATGAAAACATGGGCACACATTTCACATTTTAGGCCACTGATAAAGAATTCCTAGAATAAGGCATATAAAATTCCCTCCATTTTGAAATCCAACTACTCAAATGTTGCAATAAATTCCTCCACGATCCAAGACTACTTCAACTTGATCAAATGGTCTAAATGGTGGGTGTTAGAGTCAAAGCGGGAATAAATCTCTAGAAAAAATTGGGTCCAAGAAACATACCCTTGGCATTCATTTTTATGTCATTTCCATCATTTCTAGTGTTCTACATCCATATGTAGGACAACATAACGAAGCTTGTCTAAATCATTAGTAATTCCATGCAAAGAGAAACAATGTTCTATTAGAGTGACCAAGCTTTTAGGATCTGAGCCATCAAATTTATTCACCTCAATTATGGGAAGGCATAGATCTCGAGTAAGGTGGGTGGAATGAAGACCTTGGTAATGGGAAGAGTCATGGTTTTACTGATAGGATGGTTGTTCAAAAGAGGAAGAGTTCAAGGAATGACCCATCAATTGGCCATGTGTGGATTTGATGTCTTTGATGTGGGAAGATTGGTCCTAGAGGGTTTGAATAGAGGAATTGAGTGTGCTAATGTTGGGATTGATATTTTTTTTTTCCTCCTTGTTTTGGATGTTGTCAACCATCAATGTATTATGTTCTTGGGCGTGGGTGGTGGGCATTTGGATAGGGATAAAAAATGATCAGAAAAATGGGATAGGTGGTGAATAAGGGTGTCAGGAAGGGTGGGTGGGACCACTGATAATAATGGTGACAAGTGATAGGTACCATGGAGATCAGGAGAAAAAGGGGAATCCAATGGGATATGATCCAAATAAGCATGTTGGGAAAGGGGTAAGGTCCAATAAAAAAAATTGTATTAAAAATGATATGTATTGTGGTAATAAAGGACAAGAGAGGAATCCAATGGGATAGGTCCCAAATAAGTGTGTCGGTGGTACCACTATACTTATTTTTTTACTCCCGTGGAGTTATACTACGGTCTGAATAATATTGTAGTGTTTGAATGCAAAATTCTTAATAGGAAAAAATATGTGTCGAAATGCCCAAATTATGAATATGAAAATTCTTTAATGTTCCCTTTCTATGTTGTTTTTGTCCCAGGGGTTAGAGTTTTCTATGGTTTCTATACACAAGGGTTTGACCTATGTTATAGCTCTTTGATATATGTGTGGGGTTGAAGAGTAGTACTTGACCCAATATCTCAATGAACTAACTAAGGAGGGTAGATATTACCCTTAGACGTTACCGGGGTACTAGAGAGTATCTTCCTGAGTGTTGTTCTCAGTGGCACTATAGTAATCAACAGTTCAATCAGTTTATCTATAGAGGAATTTAGGATATCTAGGTCAATCTGTATACATGTGTTATCTAATGCGCTACCACTCAAAGCGGTCCCAACAGGGGTTACAAGGGTTGCAAACATTGTGTACTTAAGTAGCATTTGTAATTTCTGCATGTATGCTTCCCCAACCACAGATTTATGTGTTGAACGACAAATATATGTAGCTTTAATACATCAAAATACGTCTCTACCCTGAAAAAAAATAGCCCACAATTTTCTACCAAGGAAAGTGTTATGATACCACTTGTATGGCACCATATCTACTATAATAGTTGAAAACAAAAATACTGCAAAGAATAATAGTGAAACAACACAATATATGAAACGACGACACCAAAATAATACTTTTATTGATAGGAAACAATGTCCACTTCCCTCTTAGTGTTATCCTATGGCTTACCTTTACCAATCACAAAGTCTAAATTGTCACTTATATTTGTATTATTCATTTAGGATATTAGTAATATATCCTCAAGTGATGACTAATGATTTAGTTAATATTCCCTAGCCTAATCATCATGCATGATTTTAGGATCTAGAGAAAATATCTCTATGATGTGGCATCACCCATTGTACTATAAATATGTACCATTGGTATGAATACTTTTGTGTTTTCTAGTGAGCCTTTTCCGCCAAATATATTGGAAGTTAGAGAAACAAGGATTCAATGTCAAATGCCTCTTTCATATTCTAGTGGCACATGGGTTGTTGACCTGAATCGAGTGTCAAAGCTCCACGATTTTGGGATCAAGGATTTGTTTTCACTAGATTTAAATTTGAAGAGAGGATGTGTGACAAGAAGGGCTCAAACCATTGGTAGTTGGAAAGTGTACACTGATGTTAATAGAGAACTAAAGATCTATGATATAAAGATCATGGGCGATATTTTAGATGGTGATGAGGGTTGCACTCAGTCTATAATCATTCACAATTCATTCTCAAGTTGTGTTAGTGTCTGCTGAATGGTAAGTTGAAAATGCATGGATCTTGGTATAGAATGAGAATTCATGTGCAGGGAGAGAGTGGAGTTTTGATGCCAATTCAATAGTGTATGGATTCAGTCAAAATATGAAGTTTCCCTGATGCAGATATTGGGGTTTTTTAAACCAAATTTGTGTTGGGTTATTTAACCATTATACATGCAGATTATTGATCATGTTTTAAACTTGGAGAACCATTGATAAGAAAAATTAGTTTTGCAAGTATAGTTGAGGACTTGTGAAAGTGAAATTGAGGTAGCTTAAAGTCTATTCTTAAAATCGATGAGGCTAGTGTAGTTGTTGCAAAATTGAAATGGGGAAATTGAATCTTGGTTTCCAAAACTTTGTAAAAAGAAGTTATAAAGTTCTTCTTATAAGTTGAGATGTGAAGACCATTGAAGGCTTCTATCTTTATTGTGATCACAAGGGAATCCATAATAAAATGAATTATTTTTGTCTGCATCCTAGATCCACCCGAGATTGAATAAGGGGATCTTAGGAATGCCTTTCATTGTGTGTGATGCTGAATGAGTCTTTGAATGTTTTCATAGTGTTTTGTGTCGAGTTTTGACACTACGCTTGTAATTTATACACATGAAATATAAAGTAAGTTAATGTAGGCACACAATTAATGCCAGTGAAGAACATACATTGAAGCAGGAGCAATCAAGTAGCCATAAAGAACATTCAAGAATTTTAATAATGATTCTACATCAAATCATTGAAAGGGAAAATCAAGTAAATGAAGCATTGTTAAGCACCAAAATTTCCAGATCATTTACTACTTGAAAGAGTTTTTTGTAAGTATCAAATCAAATCAAATTGAGTTATTGTAATTTTCAAGCGCATTATCGACTGAGCATGACACCCAAGAGTCTATTTTCCATTTGATTTGAAATTCCCAAGGTAGAGTAGTTTAAATCAAATCATCGTAATCAAGTTTTTTTTTGGGTGTATTTTCGGTAGTAACTGACATCCTCAACTTCCTGGAAGCAAGCTCAAGTGAGAAACTTGAAGTATGTGTTAAAGTATAAGCAAGTGTAGGCATGAAAGTGAGCGAGTACAAGTGAGCAATTCAAGTGAGAAAGTTGTAGATAACCCTTCTTATGTCGAGTCAAATTGTAATCAAAATCTACCTACACAAGGATACCTCTTTTAGTGTTTTTGAAATGGCTCGAAATCTAGAATTATTAGAGTTATTGGACACTCTAATAAACACCACTGAATACAATACAGTGATATTGAACAAAGAAACTCTTCAATAAGTGTTAACTTGTTTGCAAGTGACGGAATATAAAGTTACAATCCTTCAAGCACAATCCCAGCTATTGAATGATGTGTTGATATATCTAAAAAAATCAACAACCAATGAAGTGTTCTAAACTAGTTTTTGTTCATCACAATCCTCTCTATAATGATGATGATGATGATGATGATGATGATGATAAATAGTTAGTGAAGGAGAAACTCAGTAAGACAACTCCATATGAAGACAAAGACGAAGCTATTCATGAACTTACTTTTCAAGAGTTTTCTTTTGAGTTTAGTGAAGAAAACCTTTCAATGCTACAACAACATGCAGCAAATCCACTTCCACGGATTTTAAAGCAACAGGTTAAGAATACTCTTTTCAAGCCCATCATCAGACCTTGGGAAGAAATAATTTACAATAATAATAGAACAGTACTTGGATATGACAAGGAAGTTACCTTTCATATTCTCGATTATTGCAGACCAATCAAGTTCCATAGTGTTGGATTCCTTCAAGAAGCCTCAACTTCACCTGTTCCAATTCAACATTAGAATGATAAGTGCAAACATTGTAATCGACTTGGTCAGAAGGAGAATCAATGTTTTGATCTCCATCCTTGCCAGCATCATGGCAAGCATAACCATTCTTCAGACATATGTTCAACATTGAAGAAACTTGCAAGATTGAAGATTCACTATGAGTGGATTGATCCTTGGAAATGGTCATCAACAACCAAGCGATTATATAATTCTTACTGAATAATTCAATATCAAGTAAAGACCAATATTGCAACACATAATACATTTTTTTACCTCACATAAGTGGCCCCCTTATGGAATAGCTTTCTAGCATGGCCCTCACGATATGAGATAACAGGTGGTTTTTTTCCACATGCCCACTTTGTGTTGTACTAAAATGGAACAAGTATGGTACTCTCTTGAGCATATAAGGGGGGAGTACAATGATGAAACTCTCATGCACCTTAAGGAGGGGAGTTCAAAATTCTAGTGACAATGGTTCATGAAACCACTTGTGGTCTCTCCTTTCAGTTGACAAAGGGGGGAATTTATTATGGAATTGAAGATGGTTGTNTTGTTGAGATCAGTCTCCAAGTGGGAGATTGTTGGTTGTGGAGCCTGATTATCTTCCTCATTCAGAGGTCTTTTACTTTCAGTTGTGCTTATACCCCATGAAGTATTTACATCCCAGAAGTTTATACACTCTTCCACATGGGGGAGTGTAGCGGGGGATACCCCCTCTGCGGGGTCTGGGGGGGCTATCCCCTCGGCTGGGGGGTCTGGGGGAAAGCGGGGCCCCAACGTCCCCCGATGGGGGTTCGGGGGTGAAGCCCCAAATTGCCTTATAAATGTATATTGTACTTTCATTGTAAATCTAGACCATTGATTATAAGGTCGCATATCTAACGATAGAGATTATGTTAGAGTTTTTTGACCCAGAAGGCAACCCTCTTTTATGAGGTAAATGTATTGCAGCTATGGCGTATGGCAAATATTGTATTCTGAGATAAGAGATTGTGAGAGAAAGAAGAGGAAGTTACAATGAGTTTTGCTGTAGGTTGTATCCCTTCATATGTTGGATAATAATAAAGGAAGGACCTGACAATTTCTCTGGTGGACGTAGCCCACACTGGGTGAACCACGTAAATCTGTGTCTCTATTGTATTGTGTATCTTCTGTGTTTTGTTTCCGCATTTATTTTATTTTATTGCTCCACAGTCCTATTTTTCTAACACCGAGCTTGTATCTCTTGAATACAATCACTCTTACATGTCCAAGAAACCCTCCATGGCGGAAGAAAAGAAAAACGACGGAGTAGACGATTCTATCAATCTATTGCTTGAGCAAGCTCTCACGCGACAGAGGGATGAAATGATGGAGAATTTTTCCCACATCCTTCAACATCTGCCGATAGCAACCAGTGCATCTTCATCAAACAACCACTTTGGAAGCACCTCTTCTTTCAAGGTACAAGTTAATTTTGATATGCCCGTATTTGATATTCACCATTTTTTCGACAGGGAAAAGATCACCTTCACACTCCTTAAATCTCTCCCCCATGTCAAACATTGGTGGGAAACTTACTGATGGGTGTTCTATATGCACTAAAAACACACTAAAAACCCTCAATTAAATTGTCAACCCGAGGTAAGTAAACTTAGATTTGTAGCAATATATATGCCAAGGTAGAAAGGCTGGTAGCATAGTCTAACTAAGGAAATGAGATTTTGAAGGGATAATCTACTCAAGCAAAGACTACTACTGATCAAACCCTACTAAGAAACTTAAACTATGTAACCTAAGTAACTTTTGAACAAATGATCGATGGATAGTTCTAAGAAAGAAAATGATAACCCTACTTAAATCAAACTAACTTAATCATGACAATAAGAAAAAACAAACTATCTACCTAATAAGCAATAACAACAACAAACTACTTTAATTAACCTACTCAAATTCAATAAGCAACTACCTTATAAAAGCAAGTAAATAAGCAAGCAACTACCCTATCAAAGCAAAATAGACAAGCAAGCAACTACCCTATTAAAGCAAGTAATCAAACAAGCAAACAACTAACTAACCTATGATAACTTCTACAACAAGTAAACTAATTAAGATTACTCAATAAGCAACTAATTAAGCTAAGAAGCAAGTGAACTCTATTCTTAAATTAAAC